>CAEGAE010019488.1:0-88272 GCA_903067095.1 Girardinus metallicus | reverse complement strand
GGTACACCCTGGACAGGTCACCAGTCTGTCGCAGGGCAACACAGAGACACACAGGACAAACAACCACGCACTCACACACTCACATTAGGGAGAATTTGGAGAGGCCAATCAACCTGACAGTCATGTTTTTGGACTGTGGGAGGAAGCCGGAGAACCCGGAGAGAACCCACACATGCACAGGGAGAACATGCAAACTCCGTGCAGAAAGACCCCGGGCCGGGATTCGAACCCAGAACCTTCTTACTGCAAGGCAACAGCTCTACCAACTGCGACACTGTGCAGCCGTGGGAGGTTTATTTTATTTAATTTTTTTTTACCATTTTTTAAGCTAAGCTAAAACATTTTTCTTGGAAATTATTCAAAAGAACAGGCGGAAACTTGATGCTTTCTGATGCATATAGTTTTTTGTGTCTTTGTCTTCCTGTAGGTAGTTAGTTGAAGTTTGTATTTGTGCTTTTCAATATTTCATCACAGCTGGAAAAATGTCAAATTATCTCAATTTTACAAAACAAAGCTGGAAGCTAAAGCAGAATGTTGCCTTATATTCCAAGTGATCAACTTTTTGTTATGCCAAAAAGTTGAAAAAAGTTGGTGTTTTATTTTACCTCTACCGCCCTGGTCCTGCCTAGCAGGGTGATAATGTGGCAACATAAATTAAATGCAACGGGGTAAAACAAATCTATCTTTAAAGCAGAAGGTTTTATTTTTTTACATTTTTAATTTTAGAGATGTAGTGAATCTAGTTTTAGTGGACAACTTAAGATTTAAATTATTGTAAAGTGTAAACTCTTTCCTTAAGAATTGAAGGCCAAAATGAGAATGTTTAGTTGCTTTTGGTTACAGTGAGATATATTGTAAAAAAGATGAGTAACTTTAAAAGCATTGTTTTCCTTGATTCATCTATATGCAGCAGTCAAACATTGTCCATTACATAACTACTCGCATATTCTCAAAAGATTATTCCACTAGAATGTGTTTTGAACAGGTCTTTTCTGAACTGAAGGACAGGCTGCTGATCTGTGTCTTATTGGCTTCATATTTACTGTTGCTTTGCTAGTTTTAATTACGATAAAAATGAGAATTTTGTCTAGCTTGGCCCATTCAGCAGCTCACTGTTAAACTTGGGCATTTCATGGAAATGTCTCGAGTCATGCGTCTGTAGTAGCATTTCAAACTTTGACACATCTGCTACAGTCTAATGAAAACTAAACTTTGTTAAACTCTGCAACCAGATTGTCCTGTCACAGTTTCTGGTTGCCACCCCACAGATATTACCAGTGAAGTTTAATCTGCTTGTTACAGTAAAAATCCATCCATAACGGTGATTTAAACAACATATTATGAGTGAAATCAGATGTCTGTTAATTTTTACGCATCTCTCGACCTCTCACTTCAGGACAAACATGCACAGTCTGTTAAAATCCAGGCACATGGACGCGTTCCCTCTCGTCCTTGCCCCACATTGCTTTTAGGCCAACTCCTGGCATTTGCTGTGAGGACGGCAAGAGGAAGCTGACCGAGATCTGTGCCAGAGGCCGAATCGCAACGCCGTGCCTATCACTGCCTCTCCCTGATTCATCATGACAGGAACAGAGAGCAATACTCTGCAAACAAAAGAGCGAAGGAGGCAGAGGCGGAAACAAATGAGGAGAAACTAGACAGCACGGGGACAGAAGTGAATAGAAAGATGACAGGAGTGTTTTACCCGTGATAGTTGAGGATGACGAGGTGGTAACTGGGTCTGTTTTTTAATCTCATCTGGTTGTGGGTTTTGGCACCCAGACAAAATGCTGTCAGCATATGGTTTTAAATTGAAATCAGCTTAAACCTTACGTACTTTCCCTCGTGTGCTTTGGCACAGATGGACAACATCTGCACATGTGGAGGAAACTGGGGTGTCCTCAGTTGTCTCTGTTATGCTGAGCTGGATCAGTTTGTAAACACACGCATTTGCACGGACGTGTCCAATTTTTTAAAATTCTTTTATAAATTGAAAAATAATATAGGAAGTATTAGAGAAAGACTCGGGACGTTTAGCCACACGCGTGAGTGAAACCTGACAGTTCAGTTATTCCATTTATCACAGCGTAAGTTTTTACAAAGTTGAAAGTGAAAATAAATAGTGGTACCTTAAAGTACAACTGTCAAAACATATGAAACAATCTAATTTTATCATGATTTTTTTTCCAGATATGTTAACTAAACGTAGCTCTGATGTGAGAACGTGAACCGTAGCGGCTGGTTGTATGGCTAGCCATTACGTCACATCATTTGTTCCCGTCTCAGAGAGAGATATATGAAAGGTATTTATTGCGCTGCACCCTGACCAGCAGCAAGAGCCTTCATGTCTTGCGTAGTACTTAAGTTTTGACAGGGATTGACAGACACACTAATCTCACTCGCCCTCTCTTGCAGACATGCCCATTCTGCTTCAGTGCATCGCCAGCTCTGCAAAGAGAGCCGTGACCCTGTTTCCAGGCTAGACTGGTTGCCATAGAAAAGCTTTCCTCTGAATATTATGGGCCATCCCTTTTGCCCGACTTGGAGCTGGGAGTGTGTGTGTGTGTATTTGCCTGCATTTGATGAGATCTCTTTCTCTAGGCTGTTCTAGAAATAGAGTAGTCTGTCTGTCTTTAATTTAAAGACTCATGTCTGTCTTGCTCTTTTTTTTGTCCAATAATACGTCTCTTCCATATAGTTTGGTTAGCGATGCACCCATTAGCCAATTTCTTGCAAGTTTTATACCACTTTTATTGCATCCTGCATCAGTTAAACAATGGTTTTACTATCTGCATACAGTGGAATTGCGACAGCTTGCTCAAATATCAGAAGCTCGATTCCAAATAAACAGTAGACATGTCCAACTTTTTAATGCAGCATTAAATCATCAATTCATTTATTACAACAGTAAATAATACTTTGGCAGCATTCTGTCGTTATAATAGAAGCAGAGGCGATGCTACATGTAGTGTGTGAGAGAGAGCAGTCAACGTTCCACAGCTCTGCAGTTAAAGTTTTATTATTTCAAAACAAATCCAAAATAAGTTGCTTTACATGTCTCTAGTATTCCTAGTTGTGATGATGATTTCCACACTTAGCATTGCTAGCTGTAAACGCCCGTCTGTGTGTTTTCTGTAGGTTTAGTAAATCCTTACATTAACAGAGATTACCACACTTGCAGTATTTCCTCAACTAGAAGATCCCGTGAAGCAGTTTGACTCTGCAGAGGAATAAGACAGAGTAACTTCTCTGTAAAATGTTTAGCTTCCTGTCACTACATACTTTGAACTCCTTACTCTAGAAACGGCTGATGATCCTCAGTAGAAAACTGTTTTTTTTTACAAGCTTCTTTTGACTTTTGTGCCGTTTCATTCTGACTGTATTTTAAGCACCTCACTAATAACGTAAATAGCCGAGTTTTCATCCTTAAGTAATGATTTCCACACTAATGGAAGGTGTTGCTAGTGTGATTTATTTATTTTTTTTTCACTTTCTGTAGTTTGTTCAACGATCAAAAAAAGGACTGAATTGTACTGGATTTCTCGTTTCTCGGTGCGTCTTCATATTAAATACACGCAGTTTCGCCAAAACTCCTGGTGTCATTGGTAGAACAAAACCGCCATTTTAAAGATGTATATAGTTTTTATTTAACGTATCAAGTGTAAATATTTTTGGCTTTATTTCTGTGTCTTGATCTTTTGAATAATGGATAAATGTTTGCTGCAGATTTACTTTAATAATGCCTACAACTACTGCTGTGTTTTCTAATTAAGCAGTTGACTGTAAATCCCTACAGAATGAAAATATTTTTCCATACTATTGTTATTCCCATATGTGGGTTATTTTCTCTCCCGTCCTTTGAATCTGCTCACTGTCACATGGTCTTGAACTGGAGTTTGTGAGATCCTTGTATTCCTGCAGCTTACATCAGACCAGCACTGCCACAGACAGTCGGTGTAATGAGTGTTTTTCCCCCTGAAGGTGTCTGGTTATACATTTTAAAACGTAGTACTACAGCTGATGTAATTTGCAGCTGGCAAGATGGATCCAGGCTTGTTGTTTTCTTTTCTTTTTTTTTTTCTTAATGGTTGTGCAAGATTTGACCTGGTGTGGGGCACATCTTTATACGGGACATGTTTATTTAACATTTGAAGTGGATATTCTTTATCATTAGAATACTCACCGATATTCTACCTCCAAAGTGAAACCTCACCTCTCTTGAACCCGAGTTGACTTGCTAAAGATTTTGAATTAACCTTTGATTACATGGCATAAATTTAACTCCTCCTGTTTACATCAGCCCGCGATTTTCCAGGCAATGATTGCAGGGCCTTTAAACCTACACAATTCACCTTGAGAACAGCGTCCGTGATGCCCCCTTGTGGTCAGAACATTAATGTACAATTTGCTTGTGCAGATCTTTAAATGCGTCTTTCATCAGCTTTTTCTCTTTTCGCATGGATTTCCCGATCCTTTCTGTCAGCTTGTAACAGATATCCTGATGAAAGATCGAAGTCCTCTTCTCCTCTTTCTTTTTTTTTTGTCATCCATCAGCTTATTTTTGGGTTGTTTTATTGGATTTGCAGTTTTAGAAGAACTGGAGTTTGCAGACTTTGTGCGCGAGCGTGCTGAAATGGATTTGAGAATATTGTCAAATCAAAGCATTTTAAACAATCTTTTTCTTTTTTTTTTCCTCCCTTATTCCTGTCTTCGACTGCTCTCCTGAAACGGAGAGAGGAGGGAATCTCGGCCTGGAGTTTCCATGGCAACCATGTCTAGCGCATGGGGAGCTGTTATCCCGGCTTGTGGGTGTGTGTTGGCGTGAGCAGACCTGCTTTATTGTCAGTGTTTCATCATTACTGCTGAATCTCGGGATCCAGGATGAGATTTTGGTTTGGTGAACTGTCAAAAAGTTTGTGAATCAACAATTAGACTAACGATGTGTGTTCGTTTGGTCTCTTCTCTGTTGTCTTTGTTCTGCCCTTCACCCTGACACATGTACTCCCCTGGGGTCTGACTAGACAAAAGCAAAGGATGCTAACCCTGTGATAACCGGTGATTCATAATATTTGTCCAAAAGATTACTGCATATTGCCAATTATGACCCTGTAGTTTTTTGGGAAAACTCTACATTTTACTGCTTAAAAATTAACTTGAAAAGAAAAAGAATATTTGACATACGAGTTAAAGTGACAGAAAATTGACAGTTTTATTTGTTCATTTGAAACAAGCAGGCATATATTTTAGTGCAGCTACAATTTGTTAGAGTCCAGTTGACTTCTTTACTTGCATAATTGTAATATAATTCTTCTTTCTTCTCAGAAGTAAATATAGTGGTTTAATACTCTAAAGAAAATAATCTCCCTGTGCGTTTGTGAGGTCTAAAGCAGTCAAATAAAACTTCACAGATGTTGTATTGTGAAAAGCTGCTGCTTTTAATTTTATGGCTAACTGAATAAATAAAAAAGAGTGGTAAATCAAGTCAGGATGGTGAGGCGATTGAGGTCTTTGATGGGCGTGGTCCTACCATCCTAATCATCACATCTTTTGATGATTGCCTGCCCATCCTTTGTTCTTTTTATGTGAGTGTAGATATAAAAGTGTGTTGTTCTATTTTCTCTCTAACATTTTTGCTCAAACAATGACTGTGTTGTTTATAAGTGGACGCTCAGCAGAGGGTGGGGGCGGCAGTGAGAGGCTGCGTTGTCAGTGATAATGAGTTCAGGTTAGGCGGTCTGGCATGAACACACCAAGCAGCCCCGTTAATATTCCTGGGGTGTCTGATTTTGTGTGTGTCTCCCTTTTTCTCTCTCTCTCTCTCTCTGTCTCTCTCCCTCCCACCACAAACCGAGAGGCCTGCCTCCGCACTGGCTGGAGCACCATGATGTCACCTCGCATCTGATTGGCCGCCAGGCTGCCGAGGGAAGGAGGGGAGAGGCTGAGGAAAAGGGAGAGGGAGGGATGGAGAGGAGAGAGAAATGAAGGAAAATGCCGGCACTTGTCTGGGTGGAGGAGGACTTTTTTTTCTTTTCTGTTTCTTTTTTTTTTTTTATCTTGATTTTGGACGCACAGCTTTAGCCTTCACCATGAAGTGTGTGTGAGGAGAGTGTGTGTGTATGTCTGATTTGGGGGTACGGTTTGGAGAAGAGAGGAGACCCCAGCACACCACGCCCTCCTAGAAGCATGAGACGACTTATCTGCCAGCGAATCTGTGACTGTGAGTGCAGGGATGGACTTGGCCGTGTGTGTGTGTGGATGCTAACCCACGTCAGACCGAGTGTTTGTACCTGTCTCTGCATTTGCTTTGAAACACGCTGGACAGCCGGGCTCCTGTTTACATTCACACTCGCGTCTCTTTGATGGAGAAAATCTGTGGCTGTTTGTAGATGAGCCGACGGATGTGTCAACATGTAGGGTGGTGGCTTTAGCGCATTTCTCCGTGGCTGGTTGTCAAAGTAACCAGAGCTCGACTGCGTTCCCGGGCCAACAGTTTGATCTCCACAGTGGACGTTTGTGTGTGTGTGTGTTTATATGTGCGTCCACATGTTATTCTGCACATCATTGTTGCAGACAGGTCTCAGGTTTCAGTCCAAGATCCTTGCTTTGCTTTATTTCTGCTAGCATTCACAAAAAAGGATTTTACCCCAGAGGAGGTCTGTCACTCACTGGTTGAATAGTTGGATACCTCCAGCGAATGGCTTCTTTCTTCTTCTTCTTCCCAGCAAGCGGAGTGGTTATAATTAGTATCGATTCAGTCATTCCTGAATGGACTGTCCGAAAGCTACAGCCAGTGACTCATTTTTGATTATAAGTTGTTGCAATATTTTCAGCTGCAATCTTGCAAAACAGCCGTATTCTCCTCGGTATAGTTTAATTTATCTTTATTTCAGACAAGATCCACATTGTAACAATAGGGTAAAATAAAAATGAAATTAAAGGTTAAACTGCATGTAATGAAGAAATACAGGTAAACTGCAGCTATTTGAAAAACGTATTGCGTCACTTCCCTTACTCAGGAAAATGACTTGGCATTTATAAAGTTTCCCTTCTGTAATTTGGAAGCTCAAGAAAGATTTCGACTGCATCCTGAAAACCCAACTGGAGTTTTTCTCTTCCGTTTCACCTTATTGCAAATCATGTTCCTCTCTTCTTCCTTTGGAGGATTTTGGCGCGTATCGTGACTCTTCTTTCCGCCTTCCCTTTACAGATCGTAGTTTCGACGATGACGACAGCGTGGACGGGCGCTCCTCCTCAGCTCAGGCTGCTTTCAAGATCCCCAAAGTTCCCAAGAAACCTGCAGAGTCCTCTGCTGCACGCAGGCCCAGCGCCACCAGCGGCAAGCTCGGTATTTCATACACGTCTACTCTCACACACCAAATGCAAAACGAGCAAAAGCTTGATGATGATTTATTTATATTGACTTAATCTGAGTTTACTACTGTGCTGGTTTCTACTTTAGGATGATTATCTGTTTCTCCAATGGGTAAATGTATTGTAACGTCTTTATTGTGTTTAAGGTTGAACCTCTCTGTTCAGTTCTTAAACTTTGCTTGTTACAGATAATTAATAAAGATGGCTTTTATTTTCAAAATATTTTTTTTATTAGCCAAAGTAAGTTTATTCCTTCAAATTAATTAAAAAAAGGAAACGCTTACTTCTCCAGTGTTTGCATACAAAGTGACATAATTTCCAGTTTTTTCTCTTCAGTATGATGATTGTGGCTTCCAGCTAATGGAAACTTCAAACTCTTGGATCGTTAGAGATCAATTAAAAGTAATTTCAATACTTAAATCTCATAGTATGACTTATACAATCATGCTGACTCGATATTCACCCTCAGACAATTAACACAGCGTTTGCTAACGAATGTGTTGTAACCTAGCATGCTGGCGGAAAGTTAAGTGTAAGGAAA
The DNA here is from genome assembly GCA_903067095.1 of Girardinus metallicus. Lineage (NCBI taxonomy): Eukaryota > Metazoa > Chordata > Actinopteri > Cyprinodontiformes > Poeciliidae > Girardinus > Girardinus metallicus. The sequence continues at coordinate 80,360 of CAEGAE010019488.1, read as the reverse complement.
AATGTAATAGAAAAAGGTTCATAAACCCTTTATTTAAAGACCAGCCTGTAGAATATACCTGGACAATTAAAATGAACTGAAATATGAAAAGAAAAGGCATATTTTTTTACGTGGATAAAAACAGGAAAATGATGGTTTTCAAATTTGAATAGATGTTCTGTCAGGACATTGGCTTGAATGTGATTCTCTTTACTCTGTCTGCATGCAAATGAAAGTACACCCACACACTCTAGCTTGCCCAAATGTCACAGTAGTTGGACAGATCAGAGTGAAAATAACCATTTGTATTTGTATATTGCCATGCAGAAATAGGAAAAAGATTTGTATAGGGAAAATCCTGTTTCCAGCTAGCTTTACTGTTTTCATAATTGGATCATCTTGAAGGTTTTTGTACTCCTGTTTCCTTTCTTGTTTCTGTCTTTATTTCATTCAGTTAGGAGTTGTAGGATGTGTGGCCAACAAGCCACTCAGGCCCTGGAGGGTCCTGATTTGCACACTCGTTACCGCTGGCAGCCCATTAAAGCACAGTCAGCTACTTCTGACTTATGGGTTTCAGCAGACCTCTAGAGAATTATTATCATGGCTTTATTCGCTCTCCATTTGACTTTCATTTTATTTATTTATTTGATTTTAGATGGACTGACTGTCTCCCATCCGTTTTTTTCTTTCCAGTGTCTAAGGAAAGTGCTGGAGCAGTTGATGAAGAAGATTTCATCAGAGCCTTTACAGATGTCCCTACTGTTCAGGTACAATACACCCAGAAGCTGAAACAAGGATGTTTCCAAAACGTTTATCCATTTTAGCAGCTTATTATTAGTGATGTAAAGGCCCTTATGAATAATATTCATTCGTCTGCTTTCGCTTCCAGATCTACTCCACACGGGACCTTGAGGACAACCTTAATAAGATCCGTGAGATCTGCTCTGACGACAAACACGACTGGGACCAGAGATGCAACGCTGTGTGTTGATTCCCTTTCTGTTGTCTTTGAATTATGCTACTCAACTTTACATCCTGTTCTTGTTCTGAAACACATTTTGGCTGTTTTGGCAGCTGAAGAAAATCCGCTCCCTGCTGGTTGCGGGCGCAGCCGGCTACGACTGCTTTTACCAGCACCTACGGTTACTAGACGGAGCCTTCAAGCTGTCTGCTAAAGATCTGCGCTCACAAGTGGTCCGAGAGGCATGCATCACTGTGGCGTGAGTGTTGGTCACATATTTCTTTTTCCCACGCTTTATTCAACGTTTCATCCTCTAAAGTCCATCCAGCCATCTTTTATTAGTCCGCCCTTAACGTTTTGTTTTCCTTTGCTTTCTGTCTTTCTGTTCTCCGGGCTTAAAAACTGACCTCTGTACAAATTTCTGCCATGAATTTAGACAAAATTGTAACCATTTCAAATTGAAAATGTACTAAAACAACTGAAAAATCAGTAGAATTTGGTTCTGGAAATGTATAAAAAGTGAAAAATGTGTGCATAACTGATTATAGTAACAAATGTCCAGATCAAATTAAGAAAAAAGAGAAAAGAATCAGAGTCACTTTACTGCGACTAAACTCGTTCACAGACTAGAAAATTGCTTTGATGTAAGGGTGAAAGTGTAACAAAAATAAACTAAGTGAAATTGTGTTCTTCAGATCAGCTGGTAGATCAGCTGGAACAGTTTTTGCACATCCGATGTGTGAAATTAGCTGAAAGCTGTACTGAAACCCGCTGTTCGCGTTCGTTGTTAAAGGGTTAAAAGTAGTTTATGTTAAACTGTGTCTAACCTTTGTCTATCTGTTCCTTACTTAGCCATCTCTCGTCAGTCCTGGGCAATAAGTTTGACCATGGAGCCGAAGCCATCGTCCCCGTTCTGTTCAACCTCATTCCCAACTGCGCTAAAGTCATGGCCACCTCTGGCGTCTCCGCCATCCGCATCATTATACGGGTGAGTATTTCCCTGCTTGGCCGTAAGAGTTTCTGGTATTTAGGTCAGACCTTTCGCTTCATATCCTTTGTTTCTGCAGCACACCCACGTCCCACGGCTCATCCCTCTGATAACCAGCAACTGCACGTCCAAGTCTGTGTCTGTAAGAAGGTAAAGCAAACAAACGAACGGATGCATTGATGCTGAGAGTACGCTAAGAGAAAAGCTTTGCGAGGCGCTGATGACCTCGTACTTGAGCTACAACTGTAGGGTTATAAGGAAAATGTTTTTTTGTTTTTTTGTGGTTGGACAGTAAAATAAATCTCTAATTTCCAGGCGCTGTTATGACTTCCTGGACCTTCTTCTACAGGAATGGCAGACCCACTCTCTAGAAAAGTGAGGACATTAAAACTATTCACAATTTCTGTCTTAAAAGCAGGACAAACTGAGCTTTTAGTTCTCCTCTGCAACCACTTTGGCAGATGATGTGATTAAAAATTTACAACTACAAATGTTTCCCCAGCGTTTTTAATGTCACGTACCTTATGAAACAACAAAAATGGAATGCTAACTGTAAATTGTGCCAACTATAAGTCTGTCATCGTGGCTGTAATGTGACAAAACCATTGAACTATTGCTGAGACTTTTCTATGACTCGGTAGACGCAGTGTGATGTGGTTTGCTGTAAAAGTTGCGCAGATTTCCAAATTCAGCGACGAAATGCTCAGCAAATAAAAATCTGAAAATGGTTTTGTGTATATTTATTTTTCCGGTCCCTTTTCTCTGATTAACCTAAATAAAATCTTTTAAGTCGCAAAATTAGTAAATGGATCTCACCTCCCAATGACCAAGACTTTTGATTTGGTGTGTTGAACTTAAAAAAGGTGAAATTATTCAGTTGTTTGAAACGAATAGATTTTTTTATTTCTGTAAAAAGTGCTTAACTTGATGAATTCTTTTGTTATCTTGCGAAAACACACCAAATTCTTTCTCACAAACTACGCCTGCAATGTTCCTGCGACGTCCAGTTTGGAGGACCAGATCAGAACGGTTTGGTCCCAAATTCAGAAAGAGATCTGCTAGATTTACATTCACGGTTTTTCAGATGCAGACGTGTTGTTTCTCACTTAACGCTCCTTCTGGTTTTTTTTTTTTTTTTGATGACTTTTCTTTTTTGTTGCCCCAGACACACTGCAGTTCTGGTGGAAAGCATCAAAAAGGGAATTCGAGATGCCGACTCGGAGGCCAGAGTGGAGGCCCGCAAGTAAGGCATCCGGATGCAGAGGCTTTCCAGAAAACTCCGTTACGATCACTCTGCCTCTCCATTGTTTATCTCTTTCTTCCCATCTATTTTTCTTTACTCTCTTCTTTTGTTTGGTGTTTTTCTGCCTCCTCACCCGACTTTTGTCTCTTGAAGGACCTACTGGGGCCTGAGGAACCACTTCCCAGGGGAAGCCGACGCTCTTTACAACTCCTTGGAGTCGTCGTACCAGAGGACGCTGCAGTCCTGTCTAAAGAGCTCCGGCAGCGTGGCCTCTCTTCCCCAGAGCGACCGCTCCTCATCTTCCTCCCAAGAGAGCCTTAAGTAATGAATGTTCAGAGCTGTTCGCCTGTTACTTACTTTAGAGCTCTTAGTTTGCTGAATCTCTGCAGTCGAGCATTTGCACTGAAGTAATTTTGGAGGAAAGGGATTTATCCGGTTTCTGATCGTTCAGCCAACTGCTAATCCGCTCCTTGCTCGGGAGATTTTCTGTCCCTTGGATATGTGAATGAATTTAAATGGGCATCCCATTACATTTAAAAATAATATATGTATATATGTTATTGTCATCATCTACCTGTGGTTGTAAAACCAGATAGAGCATCTCCTGTCTAACAACCGTATTTAACTTTACACTTAAGGTAATTTACCTCACTAATTCAACTAGAGAACTAAATGTTTTATATATTCAGTTCTGGAAAAAAAAAAAAATGAAGAGCCCACTGCACCAAACCCCATTGGAAACCTCACGGTTATTCCACCAAATGATTTCTGAGTTAAAACATTCGTCTTGTCGTTTCTAAATGAATATTAACTTGTTTTCTTTGCATTATTTGAGGTCTGAAAGCACTGCGTCTTTTTCTCATTTTCTGCAAATAAATATAAAATTTTTGCTTGGAATTTTGGAGACATGTTGTCAGTAGTTCATAGAATAAAAGAACAATGTTCATTTTACTCAAACATTTGCCTATGAAGAGTAAAATCAGAGAAACTGATCATTTTAAGTGGTCTCTTAATTTTTTCCAGAGCTTTGTATAATCACGTTTATTATGATAGTTGAGACATGCATCTAATTAAGCCCACACATTCAGTTTTTCAGTAAAATAAAACTGTCACAGTCAACCAGTCAAGACTTTTAACGCAGAAATGTCAATCTACTCAAATGTTTGTTCAGGAGCTGTACAGCAAGTGCACTTAATGCTCAGGTTCTGAGGCCTGCTGGAAAATGTTGTCAGCATCTGTATGAAGCTTGTCCAGTCCTTCTGTCCTTGACTCAGACAAGAAACTTCTGACGTTGTCCCTGGTGCAGAAGTTGCTTAACACAAAGAATGACACGGTCATGTGTTGTGACTCTTAAGGCATTGACTCTTAAGCGACAACTTAAACCTTGTGAATCCATACTGTTGATTCTGCTTTTCCTTCACCATCTCACAAAGGCTGTGATTACCCATGTTTTACCAGAATTTTATCCTTCAACTCAACTTTCGCTTAAAATGTTTGAATTTGGCAAAAGAAAAAGTAATCTTTTGTAGCTTTATTTCTTTTGTTGTTTAGACCAGAACACAGCATTTCTCTGTTTAAAAACCCCTTTCATTGGTTGTATATAATATTCTAGTTTGTGCTAATGTTCTCTAAATCGGTGTAATTTGTGATAATAATGAAGAGAAATGTTTCTGTGTAAATTAAATACGTATGTATTATTTACATTTCACATTTACAAACCACTTAAAGTAACTTTTTGATGATATATAAGTCCAGATGCTCAGTAGGTTCTCCAGATATTGTTCAGGATCTTTTACAGTTTAATTTAGAATGATGGGGAACAAAACTTGATTCCATGCCGTCTGCTCAGAGGCGATGTGAACTCTGACAGGTTGTTTCTTTGGTTATATGAGCGTTTGTGTCCTGACCCAGTTTTCTCCCTCTTTTATCAGCCGTCCTCTGACTTCCAAGTGGTCGGCCGCTCCGGGGCGAGGTGAGTCACCCACACAGAGCGGCCGATAACACACGCACACACGCCGCACCCTCTTTCAACACGTAATCTGAAGTTCAGATCACACACACGGAGAGAGGCAGATGTTGTTTCCTTCAAAATCTTTTCCCATCACTCCCATTTACATCACCTGAACAGTCACCACCTCATGTGATTTTTGTACTGTTACACATACGTGTATGTGTATGTGTATGGATGTTTTCTGTGTTGTGCAGTACAGTGCCTGCATGTGTTTGTGATGTTGTTGTTGTTTTTTTGTTGTTTTTTTCCCCTGTATATCCCGTCACCCTCCATCCTTCTTTCCCATCGTCACACCTGCCCTGCTCCTGCTGTCCCATCAGTCCCTGCTGGTTCAAGGGGCGGGGCTTCCGCAGTCTCCCTGCAGCGTTCCCGCAGCGACGTGGATGTGAACGCAGCAGCAGTTGCTAAATACCGGCACGTCGGACAAACCAGGGGAGCGAACCGCCTGCCCCCCGGCTCCTACTCCTCTCTGGGTAAGAGCCCTGACAGGCGAGTTAGATGACAGAGCAGGCCGTCGGTCAGCAGGTGCACAGCAGGAAACGAGACGGCCGGATAGGAACGACATCTAAGGAGTCGTCTCAGATCAGTGCAGGGATAAGTTGATATTCAGGGATGAAGCCACAAACTCACACTCTTCGGTGCTTGAACAGCTTCTGCTCCTCTTCTCTCCTGCCCATCTGCCCGTCCACCTGTCGATCTGTTGATGTTCTGCATGTTCCGTAGAAGAATGTTACTCCTCTTTGTTTCAGTTTGCATGCCTGCAGTGTTTTTGCAGAAATAGTCATGCTCTTTGAACTTGTTCATGCTTTGTTGCGTTACAATGACAATCTGCTGGTTTTTTGGTTTTTTGGGGGTTTTTTTATTGGGATTTTATGTGATGGACCAACACAAACCAGCACACAGCTGTGGAACGCGAGGGAAATTAAAGCGTTTGAGAAATGTGGCATGCATTTGGATTCATCCTTTAATCTAGTACAGCCAATGGCTGCAGAGATCCACAGTTCAGGTGAAAGAATCTATAAACCGTTAATCATTCACTCAATGGAGAAGTGGCAAGAAGAGTTATCATTGGAAATGGAGGCCATGTCTACATGGAGGGGACACAGCAAACTTGTGCAAGAGTTTTCCAGTTGGGTGAGGCAAAATAAAGGTGTGGCGAAAGACAGACATTGTACATTATCTTGAACACATCGTCCCTACAATACAAATACTTCAATACAACCACATTTACAATGGAATAGTTTATTGTAATACTTAAAATGGGCCAGTCAAAGTCAATACCTAAATCCATGTCAAAATATGTTAGAAAAATTGAAACTTGCGCTTCTCTGTCATCGCCCACCCAATCTGACAGAGGTGGAGCTGCTTTACGAAAAGAGGAATGGACATACTTTTCAGCTTCTCAACGTCCAAAGATGACGGGGATTGTCCCTCTGTAATTAGAGTTTAAGGTTTTCTTTGACAATGTTAACTTCAGTGAGTCAAATAGAAATGCTAACTATTTTTTAAACAGGAAAACTTTTGGAAAACATGTAATTTCTTTTTTTTCCTTTCGTAATCATGTGGCACTTTATGTCGGTCTGTCACATAAGAGGAGTTTGTTGTTGTAACGAACATCTGCACGATTCTTTGAGCCAATGGTATGTTACTAATGCACTTTGTGCTCCTTTCTTCTTTCTTTTTCCTCTATCTGCCTTTCTCTTCTCTGCCTCCTGTGTTTGTCATTTTTGGCTCCTTGTTTTTCCACACCATTTGTTTAAAATCCCCATTTTCTTCCGATTCTTGTTCCTTATTGTTTTTGTTTGTATCTATATATTTTTCCGCTATCACTTTTTTTCCTCTTTTTTGGCTCTCTTTGCTACTTAAGATGATGCCTCTGATAAAACGGATGGTAAGATCATCTCACTCTGCTTCATCCCTTTGCTTTCTCCTTTAATCACCTCATCCCGGCTTATTTAAACTATTATGGCCGCAGCGCCCCCTGCTGTCCATCATATATATACATGGAAGTTATCATTTATGCTTTTACTTTTAAACTAGGAATCTAACCATTTTGCATTTGATTCAAACTGCTTCAGTCAGATATTTTTATGTCAGGGTCTACAGGATGTGTTTTGAGTCATGTGAGGATAGAAATACACTATGGAAGGTGGAACCACATATTTACAACCTGCTCCCTTTTGTCTGTCTGTAGGGACCAGATCAGACAATGGTAAGATTCCTGTTAGGTTTGTGTTGGTGTGTGGGTATGTTCTAGGCTAGAAAACCCAGTTATAGATCCCAGCAGTTATTTGCAGAAATCCAATATAGTTCTTTTTTTTTTTCTTCTGCGTTTTCCGTAGTTGAAGAATGATTGAAATAATTATAAAAAAAAAATGCAAATGCTCAAGCTAATGTTCTCTTCTAGCATTTAGTGTTGCAAACTAACAGAGTAGTGTGAGATTAATTCATTAATAATAATTATCAACTAAATTGCTTCTTTTAACAAAGCAAATAATCAGTATTATAATCATAATAATCCACTGATTATTGTACAGTGCGAAGGCTTCCTGCTTGATTAAATCCTCCAATTACTTTGCGATATTTGGTGGCTTTAGATTATTTTCTTATTTGCTGCTGAACCATCCCTGCTGTTTGCATCTGCAGCTGGCTGATTGTGAATGTTTACAGAGCAACTTTCAGTGTTAGACGCTTTCCATCAGCTGCTGGCACTCCTTTGCTTTTGGGCTTTGTTCTGCTGCAGACGGTGTGCTGTAGGCAGGACGTCAATGTTTGTCATCCTCCTTCACATGCAGGCCGAGTTCGTACCAAGCAGCCCCTGTCGACCGCCAGCACTGTGTCGAGCCAGGTGGACTCTCGAGGGCGCAGCCGCACCAAGATGGTCTCCCAGTCGCAACGTAAGTAACTTTTTCCACCCCATCCTCTCAGAAGATGCTTTTCCCCTACGGCGTCGCAGACATGTGGGCGTGCGTGCGTGCGTAAGGTGTTTGCCAGGATTCTTGTTTTCTCAGGATTTGATTGTGGAGTTTCACAATTTGTTGCCGTCACGGTAACGATAAGCTCCATGTTAATGTTTTTGTGCCTTCAGGTTCCGACGAATCCGATTGCACGCCAGGTATCCTATCTGTTTGTCGGAGTGTGCTTGTCTTTGTGTCCCACAGTGGGATTGGTGGCTCACCTGCTGCTGCTCTCATTCTGATCAAGGTGTTTCATTAAAAAGAGTAGTGTTTGTACCGCCCCCTGCATGCCGTGTCTCATCACTGAGGTTGGTGTGGTGAATATGTTGCTTTACTCAGCCTTAGCGTGGCTTTGGCTAATGTTGTAAGAAAGGTACTTTAAACAGAAGTATTCATATCTCTTTTTTTTCATATTTTGTCCACTTTCAGCCACAAACATCAGTGTGTTTAGGAGTGATGGACGAGTGGTATCCAAACTTTTTGACAAGTCAAAAGTACATGTGGGCCACAATTGCTTTTGTTTCCCAATTAAAAGTGAAAAAAATTAAAAGTCAGTACTTGAACTGAGCAATATTTTTGATATTTAAAGGTAATGAAAATGCTTTCAAGTAACATCTGCTAAGAACTGCAACAGGAAAATTACAATAAGAATATTTTTCATGTTCAGATTTTTTTTTTTGGCTGAATACAATGTGCTTTTTAAAAATTATTCATCATCATCATTTTAAATTATTTTCAAAAATGACTTGTTTTTGACTAATTTTAAATCTCATTTAAACCGTCCAAGAAAACCATATTGATTAGATGGAAACAATGAACTGATTTTATTTCCTAGGAGCTGGATCTATATAGGTTTTATGTTTGCATAACATAAAGTAGAGAGATATTGACTCTGTTTAGTTAAGTATTTGTTTACTTATCAGAAGTAATGTTATTACAACACTCAATGGAATTGTTAAGTTTTCAGAATATTGTTTAGCCCTAATTGGAAAGTAAGTTTAAACTTGATGAGTTTTTTTTTTTTGGGGAAGGGTCGGGTAGATTTTGCCGCTACTTTATCCAGGTAGACTGAGGGGAAAACATGTCTCTTTGGATACTAAAGGTTGCAGACCTCTGGTGAATCACATAAAATCCCAATACAATAAATTATGTTGAATAGTTCAAACAGTATGAATGCTTTTTAAGGGTCAAATCATGCAGTGAAATGTGTGGCATAGCTGAGTTAACCAGTCGAACTTGAACATTTAGACGGAGAGCCACTTTCAGGTTTTTTCATTTTTTTTTTTTTTAAAGATTTTTATTTCCTCATTGTGACAGGTAGACCAAACATGCACTGCTTTTCCCAGTCAACCATCTGCAGCTGGTTCAGTTCGTCTGTGCTCTTGTTTTCTCTTTAGCGATTTGATTTGACTAACATGCCGAAGCTTCACCTTCACTGTTGCTTTGAAACACACGGATGCGCTCCCATCTGACTCTGCTTTCTCGCTCCCATGACGCTTCTGCATTAACCCATAACTCATCTGATTTAACCCGCTGTTCCTTCGCCTACCTCCTTACCTTTGCCCTCTCCCCCTTCTCTCAACAATGGGCTTAATGTCTCAGGATCTCAGTCTGCTAACCCTGTTGGTGGTAAGGCTACAGCGCTACTGTTTTTTTTCTTCCTTCACTCCCTAATTCTAGTCTGTCTGGTTTCCTTTGTTCCCCTGACTTCTCTTTTCTGTCTTTTTACCCACATTGCACTTAGACAGATCACTTTAAAGCTCCCTGCACTGTGGCCAAAGCATGCTGGGATTTGTAGTTGCAGATTACGGATGCTTAGTTTTCATGTTAATCGCTTCACTTTGGGAGCATTGAGTTTTTGCACCCATTCGTGTTTGGATTTGCAAAAGATTCAGTTGTTTTTTTTTTATTTTCACTTATATTTGTGTGTCTAATAACTATAAGCAAATAAAAGAAGCAGTAAAAACATAACTGGTCACTTAATTTGCAGCAAGGCGCCTGATTAGAACCAGTCAGTGTGGTACTTTGTAGCTTATATAAGCATAGTTTTGTCTTTAATATGTTTAAGTTGGGTGCTTGTTGCTCAGTGTGTATAGAGTGTGTGTGTATTGGTATGCGTGTGTGTGTGGATTTAGATCAGTTTTTATCTGTCACACAGAGATAGACTGATCTGCATTCCTGTGTTCAAATATGAAGAACTGTGGTAGTCCAGCATAATGTAGAGCGCTAGAGCTTTTTAATCCAAACTCACATCTCACACCTCGACTGTTTGTAGTAGAACAAATCACTAGAGTGCACTGCAAAAACACAAAATATCTTAGTACACTGGAAATAAGACAAAACTAACTTAGAAGTAACTTTTTACCAGAATATGGGAGCTTGTTTTAAGTCTGTAATTCCTAATCAATTAAAAAAAGTAATGCAAAAGAATTGGGACAGGAAAATGACAATAATGCCATTAGTTATAATATAATATGTTTTTTCCTCTGGTCAGTTGTTTTACTTAAAACTACCACTTTTTTTATATCAATAATAAGGAATTATTGACTTAATACAAGTTCCTATATTGTGCTGAAAAGTTACTTGTAAGTTATTGAACTTGAAATAAGACAAAACTAAGATATTTGCCATTGAAACTAGACTAAAAATACTTGGTAAAGGTTTGTTTTTGCAGTGTAAAACACTGTGTGGGCTTAGCACTCGGAGACAGGATCCCCAGGGGAAAGAGGATATTAGATTGCAAGATTAGTGTATTGATGATGGTTAAAAATCTTCTATTTCAATAGATATTTGGAGTACAATTCAGCTAAATTTGATATCATGATTTGAAAACTTTCCAATTTGTGTTATATATTTATCCATATGAATGAATCCGTGCTAATGTGTCATTCCAAGATTAACTTAATGCAGGTTGTCGTTGTGCCGACCCCAGGAATCCTCTTTCCAGTCACACCGAACACTGCTGCGTTGTCTAATTACACACACTGTATTCTAAGTTGTTGGCTATCATCTTTACAGCATTCTGTGCATTTATTGGCTCCCGTGGTAAAGATGTACACAAACCCTGAAGATAAATGTATCTTCTATGGCAGTAGAGTGGTCTCCCACTGAAAACATCAGAAAAGAACTTCAGTCGTCCTTGATGACATTTTATTTGGAATGAAGCACAAAGAGCGAGAGGGATCTTTGACTGTCCCGCTGTCAGTCACTCCAGATCGACCTATTCTCCTCCTGTATTTGAATTATTGCTCTGACTGCAGTTATGGGCATCTGCTTTACTTGAACAGCATGTTCTCTTGTCTTTCTCATATTGAAAACTAGCTGCCTTTATATTTACACAACCTGGAAGTCAGGAAATAAAACTTGAAGGACATTGATTATCTCGGGAGTGAAGTGTTAGAAAGATAGTAAAGGAGATGGGGTTTATAATTTGAGAAGATTGGAGATTTAAAAAAAACAAAAAAAAAAAAAAACAAGAACAAAGTGACAACTAAACAAATGGAGCGTTTGGTTTCTGTTCATGAAATAAATATGTGGAGCAATTTGTCTAAAGAAACCAAAGAGAGTTTATCAATTTTTACTTCTAAGAAAATAATAAAATATAATATTCTATAAAGGTATAATATTGACCCGGAATGTTGTATCAAAGACAACATATCTTATTTGGTTAGTATTATTTTTATACGTATTGCCTGTTTTGTGTTTATAGATGTATCTATATAGATGGTTGATTGGTGCTTAGTTACTTATAGTGGAGCCAATTCACTTCTGAGACCAGGGATTAGACTATATGTGATTTTTTTTCTTCCAAACAACTACTCCCCTACTCATTTGAAACTTTTGTTTATATCAACATGTGTCATGTTCATTTAAAACAGTAAATGAATGAAATAAATGAATAAAATAAAAATAAAAATTGTTTCAACTCTGTTAATTCTTAGATGTGACAATAAGTGCTACTTTTAGAACACATTTATTTACTTCTAAACATGGGCTTAATTTTTTATTTTTTTTTACAATTTTAAGTGTAAAATTCTTCACCTGCAAAAAAAAACAACTTATTTTTAGGGATTTTTGCACATTTTCACCTGGAGTGGCCAAAGGTGCACAGGGTGATGAAATGTTTTTATGCACAGGACTGAAAGTGGGATAGTGTCTATAAATGTCGTGTCGTCTTTAGCCTCATCATTACGTTCCTCTTGTTGGACGAACAGCGCTCTGACTTTCTTCTCCTTCTTTGTGTCTCCTTCTCCTCCTCCTCTTCCTCCCTCTCTGAAGCCGGCAGTCGGAGCGGCTCTCCGGGTCGCGTGCTGACCACCACGGCGTTGAGCACCATGAGCTCTGGGGCTCACCGGGTGCTGGGCGGAGCCACCGGGGACGGACACAGGCGCAGCCGCATCCCCCGCAGCCAGGGCTGCTCCAGGGACTCCTCGCCCACTCGGCTCTCCGTCGGTGAGTAGAACTCCGCTGGACTGAGCCCCTAAAACCCACGACTTATGGTGTTCCTGTGCCATGTTTATGAAGGAGATGAATAAACACGCTTTGTTTATCAATACCAACTCTGCTTGTGTTTCCGTCTCCTTCTCTCCTCCTCCCGGTGCTTCCTCCGTCCTCTAGCTCCTTCTAGCTTTAGCTCAAACTACAACGGTGCCAGCAGAGGAGGTAAGGCTCCAGCTCCGACCTCTCCTCATCCTCAATCAGCCCCCTATCTCTCCTTCATCACCTTCAAATCCACCATCCCAGCCCCATTCACCTGCCTCAGCTTCGTAGATCTCCTCTCTCTAATTTGTCTGACTCCACGGCTGTGCTTGTTGTGGTGATGGGCGGCCATATTCAGATGGACATGTTTCCTCCTGTCCATACTAATCAGCAGTGGCTGTGTAACAAGGATCGTGTTAGGTGGTGATTACCCTAAGATGGCTGAGCAGCTGCTGAAGATGAACAAAACAGTAAAGATGAGCATGCATCGCTCATCCTCTCACCCACTTGCTTCAATTGCTAAATTCACCTTGAATGCCTCTCTTTTTTTTCTCTTTTTTTTTCTAATCTGTGTTTAATGAGGGAAAACGAATAAATTCTGAGAATGTCAGGCTGCTGGGTTCTGCAGGCGTTTTGCTCCTTAGAGATGCATCTCATCATAATCCTCCTATCAGCTTCCTTGCTTAAGGAAAAGCATGATGCCTCCACAGCATGATGCGTCCGCTGCCATGTTTCATCATGAGGCTGGTGCGTACAGGAAAATGTGACGCATTAGCAGTCACATTATCCTGATTGGTCTTCAATTAGCAGAAAATAGGTGTGCATTATCTAACAGTTTGAAGGTATTAAACTGTTAGGACTGCTGGTGTTGAGATGCTTCCTAAGGACCAGTCAGCCTGGCTCATTGTTTTTCTTGTTTGATATGTTTGTCACCTTTTCTCTTTTCTGTCTCATGTCTTCTTTCGTGTGCGTCTATTCTCCCGTCGCGTCTCGTGTTTGGATTTCCTGACTTCTGGTTAACTGTTTTACTGTACGTGTTGTCTTCTTACAACCACTTTCCTCCCTTCCACTTTCTCCTGTCCTGTCCTGCGATGTACGTTTGGGTGGCGTTAGCTCGAGGCAGTCGTATCCCTCGGCCCAGTATGAGTCAGGGCTGCAGCAGGGAGGCCAGCAGGGAGAGCAGCCGGGACACCAGCCCCGTACGCTCCTTCACACCTCTTGGTGAGTAGCAGTAAGAGGCGAAGTGCAGGGAGAATTAAGATGAGCGAGTCTGCAGACGTGACGCCATTTTTAGGTTCTAGTATAACTTAGTTTTTTACCTGTGCACATAATGCATTACAACTCATTTTCCCACCTCTTTAACTTTTTTTTTTTTTTTACTTTGCATTCAAAACCCTCGATAGGGGTGGGCATTGATTGTATTATTGTAATAAATCTCTTATCGTAAGATTCAGCTTTATTGTTGCCACAATAAATTCCAATTAATGTTTAAAAAAACCCTAAACCGTCCGTAGTATCTGGGTTATTTGTACTGGTTTTCTCCTCTGTTCATTAATGGTGTGTCACTAACAATCTAAAATCAGAATATATGATTAAATGCAAGTAGTGTGTGCATTACTGCTTTAAATTTCACCACATGCTGCTGTTTATTTACTAATGTTCTCTATAAAACCTCCGACGCCTCCACAGAGCAGCTGGATTTATACTTTAAAACATAGATCAAAATATTTACAGGATGACTTTTATGTGGAAATCACATGACTTCTTATCCGAGTACAACTGGCTGAAGACATATGGACAACACACTTTTTCAGACTTTCCTTATGTTTTAAGCTACTTTTTGTTGGTGTTCCATATAAAATCTTATATCTAAGTCAAATACATTCATAATATGAAACAGTTGAGGCATATTGAATAACTATAGTATAAAACATCACTATGATCCTGCAGCAGTAAGTGTTGCTCTTTAGCTGACTTTCTTTCTGTGTTCACACGCTACACTCACTGTGTCACGTTCCTGCGTGTGATTCTTGTGTTTGCGTGAGCGGCTGTTAAACTCTGTGTGTGTGTGTTTTAATCTTGGTTGCAGCAACTCGGAGCTACTCCCGCTCCACTGGAGCGCTCCACACACCTGATGCTTTTGGGGCTGCAGGTGAAGGCTGAGTACATCTATTTCTTTGCCCTCCATCCACCCCACCTTCTTGGCCAAACTTCTCTTGCCGTTTTTCTTTGACGTCCTTTCCAGCGCCATCCATCTTGTCCTGCTTGTTCGTGCCTCATCGATCATTGTTTTAATTTGGTTTTTAACATTTTGCTCTAGGATGTTGAACCCCCTCCAGTGGAATCGCATGCTTCCGCCCGTTCAGTTGCCAGTTGATAACCATTTTTCTGTTTTTTTTTTTTAATTATTTTTATTCATTTGTTTTCTTTATTTAGCTTCGACCCTTTTCTGCAGGATCGCCAACATGCTCTCTTTGTGTCCTTAAGCCATCCTTTCTTCCCCCAGTGGCAAGTTCAGTGTCGTCTAACAAGTCACCACATTAACTTCCAGGGTTGACAATCGGGATGCGATGTTGTGTGAATGTTGTTGGTGAGGAAGAGGATCATCTGTAGGTCTGACTGAATGGAGGACAGAGAGCGTTTTCCTTTTATCCTGAAGGTTTATTAACAGCTCGGTTTTCCATATTTTCCCTCCTCCCTCTCTTTGCGACCATCTTGGCCCACAGGATCGGGTTTTGGCATCAGCCAGTCCAGTCGTCTTTCTTCTTCGGTCAGTGCCATGAGGGTCCTCAACACTGGCTCCGACGTAGAGGAGGCCCTCGCAGATGCGCTGGTACGTACAGTAAACTCTGAAACCTCGCATGGAGACACACTCCAGTACTCTGTAACGAATGAGCAGCTTACATCTCCTCGGGTGCATGTCTGCGTGTTCTCTAATCCCGGCTTCTACCTCTGTTTAATGCTGTCAGCTGTTGGGAGACATGAGATCTAAGGTCAGGTTCTTCTCCTGGATCATACCTGTGTGTGTCATGTGTGTGTGTGGGTGTGTGTGTGTTGTTGTTGCTTAGATGTGCTCCTTTAGGATGTGTCGTGTTTATTTTCTGCCTCCCCCCCTCCCCTTATGCTCACCGGTTCTTCCTGTCTTGCAGAAGAAGCCGGCACGGCGGCGGTACGAGAACTACAGCATGTATTCTGACGACGACGCCAACAGCGACGCATCCAGCGCCTGTTCCGAGAGATCCTACAGCTCGAGGAACGGCGGGGCCATCCCCACCTACATGAGGCAAACTGAAGACGTGGCTGAGGTAGACACCGAGGGAAATGTTTTATTTATACTTAATTTGACAAAAACACAAAGATTTGCATGATTTTTTTTTTGTTTTCAATTTGCTGCAAGTCAAGTAGGAGACACAGCTAATGTGTGAAAGTCGCTCTGGTCACATAAAACCAAAACTAAACTTTGTTCTGCACCAACAGTGTGGTGGACAACTTATATAAACTCCTTAATAAACCATTTGCATTGTGCAACTTGGTGGTGGTGGCAGCAATTTGAGATTGTTACGTTAATCTTTAACTGTTAATGGGAAAAAGTTAAAGGTTACCTTTTTTGGGTACAGTGTATGTTTTTTTACAATCCAAGTACAGTGTAGGGATGAACAATAATAAAAAAACTTTTAAGATTTCATTTTTTGTAAAATCTGGATTTTTTTCACCAATTCTGTCCATGGTTTTTCCATAGTTCAGAGTGATTTTAGCCCACCTAAGAAGTACCATCTTTTTTGACGAGCGATAAACTTTGTATTCAGGTCAACATACAGAAGGAATGATTGAAGTAAATTTTTTAAAGATGTTTTCTGTCATTTGTGTATTTTTTAATAAAAAGCTAGGAAATTGATTTTTGGAAAAAAAAAAAAAAAAAAGAAAGTCAAAAGCAAAAAAACTTTCAAATCTTCCAGCTGTTTCTTGCAGAGAGAGATGAATCTTTACCTGTCTGGTGTTTGCTGTGATTTCCAGGTGCTCAACCGCTGCGCCAGTGCCAACTGGTCTGAGAGGAAGGAGGGACTTTTGGGCCTGCAGGCTCTGCTTAAGAACCAGCGCACACTCAGGTCAGCCTCAGAACAAACACGTTTGGGGTTTTTTGTCTTTTAAGATAAACTCATGGAGGATTTTCATCTGAATCTTTTCTACCCCCCCCCCCCCACCCCTTCCCGTCAGTCGGGTGGAGTTGAAGAGGTTGTGTGAAATCTTCACCAGGATGTTTGCAGACCCTCACAGTAAGGTATGAATGCATGGGTGCACACACACACACACACACCACCTCACAAGTCTCATTATTCATCCACTTTAATTTTGGTTTCCGTTAACTTTGTTTATCCCACCATCCCTCACTGTACCGGGTTCTGCCAAATCCCAAGCAGTGTTACCGTCTTTCAGTGCGCACACACTCACTGCAGCAGTCCTACTGCACACCTGTTTTAAATGATTTGGACCAACAAATGGGATAAACAGGAGAAAAACGTGTGGATACACTCCTCCCAACATGAACACTGGCATGCAGAGTGAGACATGCTCTGTTTTCTAACGGCATGCCCTGCCTGGTTTTTTTGCGTGTGACCTGAAACTCTCCGCCGTCCCGTGGGATTGCTCTGTCACCGTTCAGCAGTCAACCAGCTGGCTGCGCTCTTTGCATTCACTTCCACTCACTTTTAGCTCTCGTTTCCCTTCCCAACAACCCTGACTGCATAAAAATGAATAAAAATAAATAAATAAAAAAAAATCACATGGACACACACACACCCCAATGTTTGGGCTGCCAGCTCTTCTTCTCTGACTAACCAGCTGTGGTTCGCCCCTTCTAACACTGCCGCCTTTCTTTCGGCGCTCTGACTCCTCCGTTGCCTCACACACCCAGTGTGAGGCGCGCGAGCTTTCCTCCCTTCTCACTCGTTTGACGTGTGACGATTTGATGAATTTCAGCGAGACTCCGGCAGGGTGTACGGCTCGGCAGAATCCGGTATAAGCTCAGCCTCCTTCAAGGTACCGCATCTCATCATGGACGCCTCTCCTCCCTTCATCTTTCTGCTCCTACATTTAATTTTTCTACCTGTCATTTCATATATTTTGTTTCTTTTTGTTTGCTAAAGTGCACACAGCATTTTGTTCGATTTAAAAACACTTTGAAGATTTTGAAATCTTTAAAGATGGATCTTAGTTTGACAAACTGAGTAAAAGTTTGGCTAGGATGTTAACAGATGTGTGTTTCTGTCTCCCTTATGCCACCCCCACCCTGGAACTCTCTGTAGAGAGTAAGTTCGGCCAACTAGTTTTACTGTTTTTATCTAACTGAATGGAAATCTGCTTCATTAATCTGACTGGTTAATCAGTAATCAAGGTCGTTAACATCCACTAACCTGCCTGACCATTCGTTGTCCTACTGAAATCAACTACTTGCTCATAAAGATGGTTACCGCTGGTTAACCCGTAACCTGACTGACTTTTAATTTGTCAAGTAAAAAGCTGATTGATTCTGTTGTTATGTCGTTTTGGGTGATTTTGTTGAATTGGTGATTGGGCGTAAAGATGGTCTGCTGCCACAATGAATACCTACTAACTCCATAATGGGAACTAATGCTTTTCTTACATCATCCCAGCTCAGAGTAATCTGTGTGCATGCATCTGTGTGTGTCTGAGGATGAACTCCGTGGTGCGGCTGAATCAACCTTAACAATAAGGCATTATCGGGGTGGTGTGTGTGTATGTCTAGGTGTTCAGTATGTTCCTGGAGACCCTGGTGGACTTCATCCTGGTCCATAAGGAAGACCTCCAGGACTGGTTGTTCGTCCTGCTCACACAGCTGCTGAAGAAGATGGGAGCCGACCTGCTGGGTTCTGTCCAGGCCAAAGTGCAGAAAGCTCTGGACGTCACACGGTGAGCGCCGACATCTCACACACAGGCTGGCATTTTAGGACAAGATCACTCAAAGATTTGGATGCGTTTGCTGTTTTTACAGAGAGACATTTTACCTCCTGCACTTTCAGCCCCATATCATAATACCACCACCTTGCAGGTTACTTTAAATTGAAAAGTACACAAAGATATTGTGAAAAGCATCAGAAAAAGACCAAAGAACTTAAAAAATGTTTTACGAATAATTAGGGCTGGGCAATAAATCAATGCTGTGGATTAATAAAATTTTAGATTTTCGAAGATTTCATTTTTGTAATGGATCCCATGATTTTCTATATTTAAGAGTCTTAGTTTTTCTTCTATTTATTTGGACTTTGAATTCAGATCAACTCTGTGACGGAATATTAGGGCCAGGCTGCATTTTTTATTACAAGAAAAATGTCCTAATATTAGGAGAATAAAGCAGTAATTTTATGAGAACTCCAAAATAACACAAAATTTAAAAGAGGAGTCCTGCGAAGTTTTACTTTTACAAGCTACTTAATAGAAGTACCTCATCAGTATCAAATTATTATGAGCAGCAGAAATTTGAAACAATCATGCAAACAATTGCGCATGCTTAAGCTGATTTTTTTCTCATTAAAACAACTTCCTTCATCATAATTTTAATAGGTTTCTTCTAGTAAAATTGCGCCTGTTTTCTACTAATATTTTGGCTATATTCTTGGGATTAAACAAATTCTAGTATCGCGGTCCTGATACTCCATCTTACAACTCACAGGAGGGCTGATTGAAGTAAGAGCCACTTGTTGAAGATATTTTCTATCATTTGAAAGTTTGAGCAAAACAAAAATCAATTAAATTTAGAAATCA
The DNA here is from genome assembly GCA_903067095.1 of Girardinus metallicus. Taxonomy (NCBI): domain Eukaryota; kingdom Metazoa; phylum Chordata; class Actinopteri; order Cyprinodontiformes; family Poeciliidae; genus Girardinus; species Girardinus metallicus. The sequence continues at coordinate 60,962 of CAEGAE010019488.1, read as the reverse complement.
GATCTGGTATGAAAAACATTTAAGCCATGTCTCCCAGCTCTATGAATAAGCACAACTTTGTCATATGACTCTTTTTATTTTATAGTTTTTGTTCACCAACCGTGATTGACAATTATATTTCTCTTAGTTTTAATTACCTGCATACAATTCTCATTTACGCTAATACTCCCTGCGATGTTATTTGTGGCTGTGATAAAATGGTTGCTTATCTTCTCTGTGGATTAAAGTTCGGCTCTTTGTTTTTCCTCGTCCAGAGAGTCTTTTCCAAACGACCTCCAGTTCACTATTCTCATGAGGTTCACTGTGGACCAGACGCAGACGCCCAGCCTCAAGGTACCGACTGTTTATGATGCCGTGTGTTTGAGTGCTTGAGTGGACGGGAAGCATGCACGTGACGCTGCAAAAGAACGGCCATGGTCACTGCTTGGATTAACAGAAATCAGTACCTGCCCATCGCTCTGACTGTGCGTCCCAAAACCCTGAATCCTGCACTGTGATTGGACGACGACGCCTTTTAACGCCATCAAGTTTCTACCTTCGAGTCCCTTTCCAACGCCCCCACGTCACCCATCCATCTCCCTGCTCCAGCCGTGTTCTCTCCTTTGTTACCTTTACCCGTTTCCACCGCTTCCTGTCACATCTGCTTCAGTTCCTGGACTCCAGGCTTGGGCATAAAATAATGTAGCCAACAGAACAATTTACTCAATGTACTGCAAATCATGTCACTCCAAAGTAATTCCCTTCTCCCTTAAAACGTAGAAAACATGTTGGCATTTAACTGAAGCAGGAATGGTTATTAATTCAGGTTATATCCAACATATAAAACAGTAAGAAGCTTGTAAACGTTTGGTTTTGTCTGGAAAAGAAGAATTTAATTTAAGTTTGAAAGTTAATTCAGAATGGAAAGAATATATTTGTATTTCCAGACAGATACGTCATTCACTAACTTAAATCCATCCGTCCGTTCGTCCGTCCGTTGTTTGATCCATCCATCCATCCGTTAGTTAATTTATCCATCCATCCATTCAACCATCTATCCATCCTTCTGTTGGATCATCCATCCATCACTCGGTTAATCCTTCCATCCATCCATCCATCAGTTGCTTAATTCATCCATCAAGCAGTAGATTTAGGAACAGTCTAGTTTTCTGCATTTTGGGGTTTTCAAAATAATAAAGCTAAATTTTAAAGCAGCCCAAGCCTTCTCCTCCCTCACCCTCCTCCTGCTCCCGCCATGCTCCTCTCCATCTCTCACCTCCCTCTGCCTTCCCCTGTCCTCGTCCCCCTGTGTCCCCGTTGATTGACGCGGTGCTTCTCCTCTCTCTCTCTGAAGCCTGTTCGGAGCTCGTGTTGCGGGCGAGGCAGGGGAGGGTCCGGGGTAAAATTGTTTCCCCCCAGAGCGCGGCGCCACGCTTGCTCTCTAGACGAGCAGGCCGCAGCCTGGAGCCAGTCCTCCCAGGTCAGTGCGCTCCGGGGGGAGCAATTATATGGCGCGCACTGTGCTGCTAAGTGATTTGGAGGAAGTTCTCCCCTTGAGATGCAGATGTAGAAAGGCGTGGGATGAGGGCAGGGATCACTTGTGGAGTCTGCGGTGAATGTTGGCATTTATTAGTTCCTTTATTTTGCCATTTGTCGCAAAGCATGAACATTGATGCTGTTTAGTTTGACGATCTTCTCACCGATTCATCAAGACGTTTGATTTTCCAGATCTGTAAAGGATCCGCTCTGGTTTTACACTCTCACTGTGAACGTTGGTGCTCGTTTTCATGTGTGTTTGTATCGTTTCTACCGTGTGTATTCAGGTCATCTTTAGCCGTCCCACGTTGGTGATCTGTGTAAACGTGTGTTTGTGGTGCAGGTGAAAGTGGCCATCCTAAAGTACATCGAGACGCTGACGCTGCAGATGGAGGCTCCCGACTTCGTAAACTCCAGTGAGACTCGACTCGCTGTTTCTCGCATCATCACCTGGACAATTGAACCCAAGAGCTCCGATGTCAGAAAGGTAGCGGCTCTCACCCCCATCGTGACTCTAAGCTGCAGTATTAATGAGTGGACTGAGAACCTGATTAGTTTATCATAAGTCTGGAAGTACAGCTTTTTGTTTTTCTTTGCCAGAGAAGTTTTAGTTTTTTGCTGGCTTGCAGGTGTGTGTTGTAGCAGCAGCTGTCCAGTAGGACATGTTGCAGCTGTCGATTCTTCACACAAAATCCCAATAAGATGCACTAAAGTTTGTGATTGTAACTTGAGGTATGAATATGTCTTTGGCAGGATCTTCTGCCCGCCCCAATATTTTTTATTTTACCTTTTATTTTTCTAGGAAAGTCCCATTGAGATTAAAAACCTCCATTTCATCAAAAGGCATCAGATATTACACAACAGTTACAATAACTTACACAATTAAAGCGCCATAAACATAATTAAAAACAGTCACGGTTTAACGAAGTCATCTCTGCTGCTCTTTCTGCTTTTAAAAATATGGACTGAAATTAGTTCAGTTAATTTCCAGTCTTTTTGCAACATGTTCATGTAGATCAGGGGTGTCAAATTCATTTTCGTTTTGGGCCAAATCAAGATCATGAGTGCTCTTAGGGCCGATTGTGCCAGAATGTATTGATAAAACCTGTTCAAAAACTGTTAAAATATCAATGAATTCTTAAAATTAAATAATGTTATTAAACATCTTTTCAGTCCCTCCAAGATTTAGTGATTTTAGGATTTTTTTGCAATAAAAATCAAAGTGTTTGTGGTACTAATTTGGAAATATTTGCGATATTTGCCCTTATTTATGATGGTATATGTGACTTTTTATGACTCGCTATATAGATCATGGACTATAATCTGACATCAATTAAGCCTGAGGCAACTGTTTAGTACAAGTAAGAGAGTTTTTGACAATTTTTGAAAAAATTCTGCAATAAACTCACAATTATTAGTGCAAAAAAGTGTGGGGATTTGTCCATTTTGTGTGAATTTCCACGTTAATCCTCAAGGACCTGGTGAGACTGATTGATATAATTTGGCAGTTGAAAACTACATTGATTTGATTGATAACATAATATTTAATCACACTTCGTGTTTAGTCTAGATTCTAGAGGGCCACATAAAAAGTTTCGGCAGGCCAGATTTGGCCCACGGGCCTTGAGTTTGACACACGTGACGTAGACGGAGCCGAGTAAATAAAGCTACTTTTTCACAATTCTGTGTGGGGAAATGAAACAGAACAAAAAATTATCATTTGAACGCAAAGAGTAAGAATCAACTCTTCTCTGTGTGATCAGATCACAGACGTAGGATGACAAAGCACATATTTTTTGCTACTAAGTGAAATGTTTTCATGAATTATTTTGCGTCTCCACAGGCAGCCCAGGCGGTTCTGATTGCCCTGTTCCAACTCAACACTCCGGAGTTCACCATGCTGCTGGCAGCTCTTCCCAAAACCTTCCAGGATGGAGCCACCAAGCTGCTTCAGAACCATCTGAAGAACACGGGCAACACGGCCCAGGTGGGTACACTGGAACATAAAGTGCCAGGCCACACGAGTTAAGAAGGGAGATGTTTAAACATCCTTTGTAAATCATTACAAAATCATGTAACAACCGCCGACAACTTTGTGTACTTTTTGTCACGTTTACAGGCACCAATGGGAAGCCCTATGACGCGCCACACCCCCCGATCGCCAGCCAGCTGGTCCAGTCCCGTCACCTCACCTACCAACACCTCACAAAACACCCCCTCACCAAGGTAACACGTCCTCTGTGACACAGAGGATCAGAAAAGGATCAGAAAAATTGTAGATGTTTTAATGATGATTTGCTTCACACCAGTTTGCTCAAAACTAGATTTCTTTAGACGGTTGGTCCAGATAACAGCATGATAAATATGATTTAATTTAACGGCCAAACATTGCGGCTTCATGAAAAATACCTAAAAATAAAGAAAAATACATATTTAATGACATGTCTTTTTTTTCAGCTTAATGATTAATGCAAAAAAAACGCAAATTTGTAATTTTTTAAAAAACAGCTTTTTACAATTTGAATTGTTTGCATTGAGAGGATGTTTGGCTGTACATTCATCTCAAGCATGAAATAAAGTTAAACTAATTAAATTCAAATTTTGAAATGCCTCTATGTTTAGTCATACCATATGAGTTTTTAAAGAAGAAAAAAAAACAAAGAACCAAACAAATTTGTGGTTTGCAGTGCATTTGACTACGACCCGGAGAACCTGAACTCCGAGGACATCTACAGCTCCCTGAAAGGCGTCACCGAGGCGATCCAGAACTTCAGCGTCCGCAGCCAGGAGGACATGAACGAACCGGTCCAACGGCGAGAAGGAGACGACGTGAGTTGATATGCAGGCTCTGATGACTGATGCTTGCTTGCAGCCTCTAAGCGTCGCCTAATGGACATGTGTTAAGACATTTCTGCTGTAGATACATGTACAGCCCTGGAAAAAATAAGAGTCCGCTACACTGAAGCCCATTGAAAACCTCCTGGTTATTCCACTAGATATTGATTTCTGAACTCTTCCTGAGTTAAAACATTAGTATTGTTGCTTCTAAATGAATATGAACTTATTTTCTTTGCATTTTTTAAGGTCTGAAAGCTCTGCATCTTTTTGTTACGTTCTCATTTTCTGCTAATAAACACAAAAATTTTGCTTGGAATTTCTGAGACTCGTTGTCAGTAGTTCATAGAATAAAAGAACAATGTTCATTTTACTCAAACTTATAAATATAAAGAGTAAAATCAGAGAACTGACAATTTTCTCAGATTTTTTTTCAGAGCTGTGTATTTGAGGGCCCTGACTTCAACATTTTGATTCATTTCACAGACTTTTAATGTAGTTAGTTTTCTAACATATAAAGGTTCAGGCAGGAACCTTTAAACTTGCACGTTTTTGGTATGCCTTTAATTATGGTGCACAAGTTTTAAACAACAGCAATGGGCAACAAAGCTCCTTCTCTTTGCCCACTGGGGGTTAAGTTTTGCTTCAAAATCAATCTGACGGGACGCTGGAGAGCACTGTTTGCATTTTTAAGTAATATATTACTTGAAAAATGCCACAAAACAACAATGACACAAAAATTACAGGGCCAATTTGTCATTCAGCACAATTTATCGTGACGGGTCTAACCACTGGTTTGTGTGGCATAAACATCTTCAGTGCCAGCCGGGCTAAAATAACCCGGGGTTACCGGGTTAGCATATCGAAGTAGATCATAACTCTGATGTTCTTTGAAGGCCAGACAGACAGACAGGCAGCTATGAAACAGTCTTTTCCTAGATTTACCACACACTCATTTACTGTGTGTGTGAGACTCTGACATGTGATCCCTCTCTCTTCGTGGGAACCGAGGGACGTACAGTCGCTGTTTATGGGAAGAGTGACTGCAAAGATAATCCTCTGCAAACAGTCTTCGCATGTCAGTAATGTTCTGCCAGCTTTGCCGCCTAAATTCAATAATAATTTGCTATTTTCAGCCACTCCTCTGGTCAGGGTGCATGCTGAGGGTAAATTTATGACTCAAGACGTCCCGCAGCCCTTCCCAGGAACACAGCTCCCTTTTAAGGACACAGTGTTCTCCAGTACATAGGTGTGACCTCCTGACATTTTCTCCATGACACGCATCTGAAATCTAACCAGTCCACATTTCATCAGCACACCTGACTCATCAAACTGGCCCATACATAATAGCCTTTTAATGCTTTGAGTGTAAACATACACACACAAACAGGACCACCCTGCGCTCTGCTCTGCTCCTCACCTGATGGATCACATGTCGAACTTCACAAAGTCTCTGAAAAACAACGTGGACGAGAAAAAATTCCTGGTATTTTCAGGCTAAAGACATAAAAAGCCTGCACCTTACGCTGCAACTTTAAACGTGAACTTGGCTCTGGTGCAAAAACTGTATGCATCACTGGTTGTGAAAGGTTTTCTACTGCATTTTATCAGATTTGTGACAAGTTTGAGACATGCAGCGCTGTAGCAACACTGGGAAAGTGATTCTGTTCACCGTTTCTGTTCATTGCCGCAAACCGACTTCAGATTTCTTTGAGTCAATAAATAAGGGCTCAGCTGCATAAGTTTGGAACGCCAATTGTCTATTAACAAACTGAAGATGTACCGAGGTTTTTTAAAAATTCTGGATTCAAAACAACAATCAATTTGTTTGCAATTTTTTTTAAATGAGAACTAAGGTTGTTTTGAGGGTTTTTTTGGCAGAGCATGCTCTTGAGCCATTTCCATTATCATATACCCCACTGCTAAATTATCTTCTCAACATTTCAAGTTTCCAGTTTGATTGTAAAAAAAAAAAAAACATTTTTTAAACTTATTTTGAAGCAGATTTGAAAAAAAGATGACCAGAGATAAAACCCTACCTCACCTGACCCAGAAAGGAATAAGTGGCTAACATAATTCCTGCTGGTGTCAAATGTCGTTGAGCTTAAAACTCTCTACTTGAGGTCAACCTTAAGCCCAAGCTGCCACCTCCACTTTATTAAATTTTGCACAAATTTAATAAATACTAAAAGCAAATGTCAAACATTTGCTTTTAGTTCTGGTTTGTGAAGCCAAGGCTTTCCTGTTTGTGCTGCTGTCATTTTTAAGAAAGTAATAAAAGTTTACAATAAGGTCATCAAAAGGTCAGCCTGGCCCTCCACATTTAAGTCCAACAAAAGTTGTGTGTAGTTGTGCTTTATTCCTCCATCTTTGTTTTCTTTTGACCAGGGAGGAAACGTGTCGGACTTGATGGACGGCGGTCGAATGGCTCTCGACAACAAGACTTCCCTCCTCAACACGCCCCTCCTCACCTCCAGCCCCCGAGGCGGCCACGATCACTTCTACGACTCGCCGCTGAAACAGAGCCGGAAAGACATCAGCCTGGAGGACTCGGGCCAACTCACCGACGGTACGGGAACCACAAAGCAAACACGCCACGCTGCGCAGACCAAATGACTTCAACTCTGTTTGCTTCCGTAAAACAGACAGCGGGCTCGATCAGTCGGAGCGAGTGGCCGAGCTCCTCAAGGAGCTGTCCAATCACAACGAGCGCGTAGAAGAAAGGAAGGCGGCGCTGTACGAGCTGCTCAAGCTGATCCGCGAAAACACCCTGCAGGTGTGGGACGAGCACTTCAAGACCATCCTGCTGCTTCTGCTGGAGACGATGGGTGACAGAGAGGTACACACACACACACACCTGCGTCAACTCGGTGAAAAAGATCAGAGCTGAATTTCCTCTCTTCTCGAATCTCTTCAGCATGTGATCCGAACGCTGGCTCTGAGGGTGCTGAGGGAGATTCTTGGTAAGCAGCCTTGGAGGTTCAAGAACTATGCAGAGCTCACCATCATGAAGGCCTTGGAGGCTCATAAAGATCCACACAAAGAGGTACTGTCATCCACACCAGGGCTACCTGCAACAAACGATTATCTTATTAATCGGATAAAAAAAAAAAAAATTTGCTACATCCTGCATGTTTTTCTGTTAACTATTTTAACCCTTTTATTCAATATTGGAAATACCTTCAAACATACAAATAAAAGAATAATCCAATTCTTTTTTTTAAAAAAGAAAATAATCCTTGTACTGCTTAAAATGCAGTAACATTCCTTTTGGTGAATTCTTGATTATTAGTAGCAAAGGATGCATCTGGAGCTAAAAATAAAGGTCTAAAATCAGCATGTGAAAAGCTGACCTCTTTCTGATTGACTTAACGTAAATACAACAGTGTTTTAATTTTTGGAATAATTATTAATAACTGGATAGTGAAAAGTGCTTAATGTTTTTTTTTTTTTTAACTGGTTGAAAAAGATGAAAAAGATTCTTTTTCATCTTAGATGTCTCTTGTTTACGAGTGTGTTGTTCTTTCAGCAAGGAGCCTGGTTTTTGAGTCTGTATACTCCAGTTAACGATTAATCAATTACTAAATTAGTTGACAATTCATCCAATTAATCGTTTCAGCCTTAAGCCACCCACAAATTAGCTTCTTCCAAGTAGATAATAGTAATGTCATTCACAGAACATCACAAGTTAAAGTAAACAAAGCTTTCTGTCTTTGTTTTTTCTGAAGGTGGTCCGCGCTGCAGAGGAGACAGCTGCCATGTTGGCTTTGTCCATCAGTCCAGACCAGTGCATCAAAGTGTTGTGTCCAATTATTCAGTCAGCTGATTACCCCATCAACCTGGCTGCTATCAAGATGCAGACGAAGGTGGTGGAGAGAGTTCCCCGAGAGGGCCTGGCCAGCATGCTGCCTGAGATCGTCCCAGGACTCATACAGGTGACTCATTTCTGGGACGATAACTGGTGATCTGGGATGATTACGCATTTTGACAGGCACAGGGTAAGTCGTGTGTTTGTCCAACAGGGTTACGATAACTCTGAAAGCAGTGTGAGGAAAGCCTGTGTGTTTTGCCTGGTGGCCATCCATGCGGTGATCGGAGACGACCTCAAACCGCACCTCAGCCAACTCTCCAGTAGCAAGGTGAGCGGGTCGCCGGCATTTTAAAATCCAGTTCATGAAAAACCTTGTTTTTGTGAATATAAACCGGATGTTGGAAGCTTGTGGCCTTTTCTGAAACCTGAATGAAAAATGTGTATCAACATAAAGTAGAGATTAATTGTGAAGATGAAGGAAAATTGTTTTTTTTGTTTTGTTTTTTTTTTTTTTGTCTCAACTTACCAGAACACCATCTTCCATGTGTGTCCTGTGTCCTCTTTGCCGCTTTTAACTGCAAATGCACGTCATAATTTAGCTTTGTAAAGATTTCTGAAAACCATTTTCATTCCATCTAATATAATGCAGTACTTTAAGTTGGTCTATGACTTAAAATCCCAATAAAATGTTAGTTTGTGTTTGGAACTCTACAAAATATGGAAAAAGTTTAAGAAGGGTGAACATTGCTTAATGACACTATTGATTGGATCATGGCTGGAATGCTGTTTATCAGGCAAACTCAAAGAATATGGATTTGAGATACCTGGATAGTTTTATTAAACAGAGAAATAATTACTGGTCAGCTTTTACAGGGAGGGGTTGATAATTTGTAAACATTTCTTAGATCATATGATGTTAAAATGTTGTTTCCTAATTGAAAATATTCCTGGAATATAACTTTGATTCTTTTATGCGTGTTTGAGAAATCCTTGACTATCCAGTGGCGACCATTCAGGGTAGCCTAAACACTTGCTCTCACAAAGCACCGCCTATTTCCACAAAGGTCTCCTCAGCTCCTCTAGACTAGCGGCAGCAGCAATTGGCAAACAACTGGTATCTGCTGAGCTTATCACACAAACTACTGCTCAGTCCCAACGCTCCTAAGAGCGGTTGTTTACGACATAACGGGGGAGCCTTGTTGTGATGACGTGTTGAGAACAGAGTGTAGGAAAGAATAGGAGCTTCTTAAAGAGACAGAGGCACTAAATTGCAAAGTCAATTTTCCTTTCATATATATATATATATATATATATAATTATAATTTTTATAGTAATTGAACGTAACATAGTTACTTCATTGTGCTATAAAATGGCATCATGTGCCTGGAAAACACATAATGCCGCCCCTTTAATGCAGAACTTGACAACTTTCTCTGCTGGAGCCTGTTTATGTGAGGCTGTCAGAAACCGGTCCAACTCTCTTGCTCATTAGTAGCAGCTGTTTTAGCTTTCTTCCCATCATAAACCTCATGAAGATGTCACACTTAAACAGCTTTGGAGTGACAAGATTCTACTTCAGTTTATCTTATTATTTAAACAGATGTAAGAAGTAGAAAAGGTGGTTTTCACTGTTTTTTTTTTTTGTTTGTTTTTTCTGTTTGCAGCTGAAGCTGTTGAATCTCTACATCAAGCGGGCCCAGTCTGGCTCCACTGGCAGCGAACCTTCAGGCGAGGGTCTATAGAAGTCGCACAGTCCCAGAGTGTGACTGCAGAACTGCAACTGTCCACAGCAAACAAAAAACATCTGCTCCTCAGATCACACCCACACAGACGGAGACCAACGGGGGCAGACTGCTTACATCCACAACAAGACATGGTGTATACACACAAAATAAGTACACAGAGTGCTCATGTTTCCAGCTTCACTGCAAGAGAGAGAGAGTGAAGGAGAGAGAGGGAGTCGTGGTTCAGAGGAGAGGAACGTTGTAGTTCTCACTGAGCGTCGCCCACCCTGGCCTCAGACTGGATGAACCCTTGAATCTGGAATAAATAAAAACAGCAGCCGACTTCCGCTCTCATGTTCCACCCAGGTTTCTCACTCACTCACTCACCCCAGGATGAAGATGTCGCGTGTCCGTCCTGTCCAACAATGTCCGCTCTCAGAAACAGCTTAACGTCAGTAGGGAGTGATGCATCTGCATGGTTTCATTTTTCCGGGGGTTTAATATTCATAAAACATTGCGATGAACAAACTGTGCTCTTTCCTGTTTCCTTCTTGGACAGTCAGTAACCGGGTCCAGGTTGCCGGGAATGTAAATGTACAAGGTGTCATAGTTTGGATTATTTTAAGAAATGAGGTTTTACTGCAGTGTTTTTTTTTTTTGTTTTGTTTTGTTTTAATACGTTAAATTTTCTCACACACCAAGAATCTACTTTGTTTTTTTTTATTATTGTTTTTTTTTTGTTTCAAAAAGGTGCTGACAAACCTCAGAGGTACGACCCACCCCCGCAGCGCACTAACACACACCACAGTACCGATAAAATCCAGACCACGGGGGGGTGTTTGGCTATGCATGAAACTAAAGATAAATAAATAACATTTTATTGCGGTCAGGTTTGCAGTTGAGAATAAAACTGACTGCGGTTTTAAATTAATGTGAACGATGTCCGGCCCTTCCACATGAACCCCAGATGGTTTTCCATTTCTCCAAGCTCACGTTCGATCGGCCCGCTTCTGAGGAAGATGCTGCTTTACACATGAAGTATGACCGGACCTGGCTAATTATCATATAGTGGACATGTATCTATATATGATATTAAGATTGATTATTCAATAACAGTGTCAGGTAGGAGGAGTTCCCCCCAGGGGGGGTGCAGGCACGCACCTCCACCCATCCACGTTTTATTTCCTTTTCTCTGTTGCGCGTGCCGTAGTCTTACTGACTCGCTGTTTTTTGGTTTTGTTTTTCTCTGCTGAGAAGAAATTTGTAGAAATGTATTATTTGCAGATCTGGAAAGAAAACGTCTTGTCTTCTTCACTTTTCTCTTTCCTCTCCATTGTCTTTCTTTCCTCTGTCTTATAACATTCTAGTTTTCTTTGTGCATTTACAAAAGCTGTGCTTACAATAAAGTAAAGAACTTGTACAGATCATGATAGATATTTGTGGTTTAACGCTTCATATTTTGTTCGTGCTTCTACCCCCTTTCCAGCTCTGTTCAGTAATTTCAGGATTCTTCAATGGGTCACTAGTTGAAATAGAAAAAAAAAAAAGAATTTAAACTGAGTCTTAATTTACTTTTATAACAGCAAACATTACAGTACTTCTTAACATCCTCTTAAAAACACATTTATACATGCAAACAACAAATTTTACCTTTGGATTGTTTCACTTTAAAGCCACTTTTCAAACTAGTTATGAGAAAAATTACAATTTCTTTGCCTGTTTTGTAAAATGTAAGACATGTAGTTAATTTTAAACTGTTTTTTTTTAATACCAATATTTTTTTTTCTCTAAATTATTCCTAACAACCAAAGTCCACAACAGAGATCTCCTCTTAATGAAAAAAATCCTAACAAGGTGGGGAAGCCTTATAATAAAAAAATAATAAAAGATCAAATTAAATTTAAATCATATTTTCCTGCTTTTGACATTTGACTTACCATTGTAAGCTGAATGTTGGACTGTTGTATAGCTAATAGCCATTAGCTATTAGTTTGCAAAAATATGAAATGAAAAAAACAAAAAGGAGGACAAAAAAGTTGCTTTTTGAGTAGAAATGTTAATTTATTATGTGACTGCTCAAATATATATAATTAAATTAAAGATTTTAATATGTCACAAATGGACCTAGATCTCCTCAAATGAATCACTTTGATTGTGAACAGAATAACCAGCGAGGTTCAAGTGATTATAGTCGATAGAGAACAATAACCCGGCTTTAATTTACTCCTGTGTAGAAAACAAAGACAGCAGCAAATCCTGCTGAAAGCTGTGCAAGGCAGAAAGAAATGTGGACAACATGCAGCCGTTAAATATAAAGTAGCCTTGTTCAGGTGTCGCGTAAAAGGTAACATTTAATCCTCCTGCAATATGGCTATTTGAGTTGGTGGTGCTGAATTTCAGGTATGCATCTGTTCGTCCTCAGGGCTGTATATTTAGCTGAAGAGAGAACCAGACGCGGGTCTGGCCCGTAAATCTGCTGGACTCCCAGGGAGCTGCTTCCAAACGGCTAAGTCAGTGAATGCATCCCTCAAAACATTCATTATGACTTTCAAAAGTATTCCCACCCATTATGTCTTTCACATTTTGTCATTACAACCAGTGATTTTCTAAATTTTTATGCCACTTCTCCTGTGTTGCTTTGTTTTAATGATGCTGGTGGTGAACTAATGTTCTTCAAATCTGCGTAGTAATTGTCCTCAGAAGGAAACAGCACTCCTTCCACTCCACAATTGTGCACAGCTCTCTGTTGGTGTGTCATAAAATTCCAGTAAAATACATTTAAGCTTGCGGCTGCATAAGTAGTGAAAACGTTTGCAAATTAAAACATTTCTAAGACACTGACTGCATCAGCTGATTTATCATTCAACTACAAATTAATTAAGATAGTATTTCCATCTTTATGTACTTTAGTTTTTTATATAACATTTTACCAATCTAAAATATTTGTTGCATTTATTTTATTAAAAATACAGAAGAAATGCCCATATTCTTTCTGCAACAAGAAATGCAGTCCACATATTCCTGCTTTTTTTATGAATCAAACAGCAACCTCTTATTCATTCTTACTAAAGATGTGCTGCATCAGCAAACAAAAGCTTTATTATTCCATTTTTGAACATTTATTTTATAAAGTCTGTTTATTTTATTGTTAAAGAAACATTGCTTTAGGGGTTTTAGTACAAAACGGCATCAGATTTCTACAAGACAAAAAAATGTCTGTTGCCTCGTTCATAGCGTGTTTTTATTTACGTTTTTCTATTTTGTACACAATCCTACAAACAATTTTAGATAACTGATAGATTAAGAAAAACTTAAAATGAGTTAATACGTTTAAGTATTTAAAAAGCATTTGGTAAAACCATCTCATATTTAGATTAACACAACTTTAAGACCTGAGTTTCATTTTTGTATGTTTCTCTGGTGTATTTTCCATTATGTAACGATTTAAATGTCACTATATGGCGCCTTACATCGATCCTAACACCTGATTGGTAAATCAGCACAGCAGCTTATGTTCAGACTAATCACCTTATTTACAACTGAGTTAGCGCTCTTACTAATATTATCTAATAAATAATTTCCGACGCTTTTAACATAGGATTTTACACCTTTAATTAATTATGTATGTCTACAAATTAAAATATTTATTTATTTATGTTCAATTATCACTTGTTTATTGAATTGAAAGATTTTGGGCCTCGACATAAATCACTTACTGTCCTAAGAAAAGACGCTAATTAAGGGGTGAGGCGGGTCGAGCCCCTCGGTCCAAAATAGCGCCTATACCCTGCATGAAAAAAACAAAAAACCTTTACACCCCCCCCCCAACACTTGGGACTCAGTCAGGCTCCGGCTGATAATCACTAACCAGGCGGAGCGGAGAAAAGCAAACAGAGAGAAAGGTTAGAAGTCTGTGGCCGAGACTTTATGTCCCCCCCCCACCAAACCTTTCTCCTCTTACTGACATGAAAATGAAGCGCTTCGGTTTCGTTTGGATCTTTTTGGTGCCGGGGGCTGAATCGCGTTGATTTACAGCAGAACTGAATCCCGCCGGGGCGACAACAGCTGTTGGGACGTACAAATGTTGTTCTGGCAGTCCTACACCGAAAACTTCCGGGCTCCGGTGCAGAGACTCGGCGACGGAGACAGCAGCAGCTACACACGGTACGGAGCTCACCGAGCTGAGTCTGCGCCGCGCATATTTTGTTGACAGTTATTACTTTGTAGATATACAGTTTCTCTTGAGAGCTAAACACAGTGGTGTGTGTGTGTTAGTCGAGAACGAACCGACTCAATTGATCGGTTCACTTATGTGAGCCGAGAGAGTCGGTGTGTATTTTATACAGTTCCGAACATACGTGCACATTCTGCTTGAATGCGACATTAATTCTTGCACAGTTTGGGATTCGTTGCGTTTGTTTCTTCATTTAAACGTCGTCAAAAAATCATTCATACGCGTTTAAAGGTGACCGAGAGATAAATCATAATTTTACTTGTGCATACTTTATGAACTGGTCAGAATCACTGACGCGGTGAATTTCAAGCATGAACTTTGATGCAAAGACGAGTCATAACATAACCTTGTCAAAAAAAAAATGAAAGAAAAACTAAAAGTTGTAATGGCAGATAAAGCAAACACAGACCGATCATTTTCTATGGGGAGAGTGGGTGCAGTATGTGAGACGGTGAAAATTACGCATCAAATGTGAGACATTGTTTTATATATTTGTGTAAAAATCACTCATACAAATAATAACAATACCTGGATTGACTATAATAAATATTTCTGTATCAGCAAAACAGAAATGAGCCAAATCATTCGGATCTCCTAGGGTTAAGGTTAAAATATTCGGAATTCCCATTGCAAGTGAAACGCAATGACGGAAGCTGGGAAGCCTCTGATTGGCTAATGCCTCTGCAGTGGGCACAGAAGACGGCTTGTGATTGGATGGTTTTCGTACTGGCATCGTTCCTGAGGCTGGCGGTGGTGACCCAGCAAGAAGCTAGAGTCAGTCTGAACGTCGAGGGAGCCATGTTGATGTCTGTTTTTGTGTCAAACGGTGCATTTTCGATGGTTAAAGGACTACGTCTGAAAGACGGGAAGCCCGAGCGGTGATTTCCCAACCGCTATGAGAAGAGAGGACCTGGCTGGAATGGTACAGAGCGTGCTTGAAGAGCGCTGGGTTTAGGTCACTGAGCAGCTGATTCAACAAATGAAGTTGATGCTAGTTAGCTTGGTAGCCAGGTAGCAACAGCTGTGCGGACGCTGCGTGGGATGCGGCTTTTGGACACTTGCAATACAGTTTCTCAGCTTGTTGCATTCTGCTGAACGGACGTTCGCCAGGCTGTTGGGAAACACTCGACGAAGCGACAAAGAGACCGTTGGGTTAGCTCTGGCTTTGTAAAAGATGGCTTTGTAAAGCTAGCTAACGTTAGCATGCTGACGATCAGTCCGCATCTTTCGTCACGACTGTTTGCTAGCTGATGGGGTTCTAACTTATTCTTTCTCTGGGGCAGTTTGCCACTAGTTTGGAGGAAAAACATCTTCGATAAGCCAAACATAATTATGGTGGTGTATTCAGTCTCCGGGCAAAACTACCTGTTCGCCTTCCCAGCCTGCCGATGAGCAGCTAACGGGCTTAGCAGCAGAACTTTGCTCCGACGGGTGTCTCTCACAAGCTGCAGAGCCCTCTCTCGCTCGCTAGCCGAGCCTTTACCTGAAGCAAGCTGGCGGCCCTCCGGGTAGAAGCCGAGGACAAGGAGCTGGGGTCCATGGCCTGGGTGCTGAAGATGGACGATGCCACCATCGAGTCGGGGCTGGTGCATGACTTCGATGCTAGCTTGTCTGGCATCGGACAGGAGCTCGGGGCTGGAGCTTACAGCATGAGGTTAGAGACATGCAGGACAAAAACACATACACACACACAGTCTGGATGGTGAAACGGTAAAGATGTCTGGCCGGGGAGGTGGTGTTGTTATTCCCTGTTGCACTGGGTGTAATGGTTTCTCTTTGTTTTGAGAACTGCAGCACAGCAGTCACCGCGGGGTGCCACGATCGAGGTCATACATTAGATTACACAAATTCACAAAACCGTAGACGGAAAAAATCCCGTTTCATGTTGTGAAGACGGGGAGGTAAACACGTCAGATCAGCTGATCCTGTTCCCCCACACACACAATGGGCTTATTGCTACAACATATACAGACTTGGTTTCAACTAGGAAGTGCGTGGGGAGACGGTAGTAGCTTTGTTTCTGATGGTATGTGGAAAGCAAACCATCTTGCTTTCCACATACCATTTAAACAGCGGCCTCACTCTGTTTAAATGTTCCTGGGCTCACATGTGACAGTAAGGAACATGTTGTGCACAAGTTTGTGTAAATAAGGGAGGTGCTTATTGTGAACTTTACCTATTTATCGATCTGTGGAGTAATGATTAATATTTGGAGGGAGGAACAGGATGTGCTTTATTTTTTTTTTTTGTGATGTTTAGCCGTTGTGGTTTAGAATAAGAATATAAGTATTTATTGAGAATAAACAAAAAATGTTAGACAGACATTATTATTCAGTCCAGAAACTTGATTTAGAAGCAAAACGAATAATTTTATATAGTTTGCAGAAAATTAAGATGCTACATTTTCACAGTAGTTTATGAATATACCGGGTGCGTGAGCTCATTTATATAAATAATGTACCTTTTCTTATGTGTGTACGTTTTGCACACGCTTTAAGAAATTGCATAGATTTTAAATTAATAACTAGCTGATGGGACAAACCAGAAACACAGGGCATCGTCGGGTTCACTGAGTTAATCTTCTCATAACTATCGCTGTAAAAACTTTTCTGATTGTTTTATGTAAAAAAACAAAAACAAAACATTTTGTCAACGATTTCCAGCTGTTCATCAAACCTTTCTATTTCTTCCAATTTTCTGATTGTTTTTAAGACAGTCACTGGTGTTACTTCGAACTATTGGCCAGGTATAAAATGTCCCATTAGCATTCTGCTAATGCCACTAGTTTAGCAAACAGTAGCTTTAAAAACAGCTGCCTTAATACACTGTATCAGCTCCGGTTGTTGAATCACTGTCCTGGTACGTTTAGACGCATCTCTGCTCCAGCGCAGGGAGTCGAGCAGCTGATTTTCCTCTTCAGCACACAACAAGTTCTGCAGAGGCCCCCTAATGACCCATTCATCTGATTTAGGTGTGTTGGAGCGGATATTTATCTAAGTTGCAGAATAGTAGCTGTCAAGAGGTGCAGAACTCTGATGCAGACGATCCTGCGTTAGTTTCTCTGGATTTTTTCTGCTTTGTTGTTGTTGTTCTCAACCAGAAATATTTCTAGGCAAATTTAGGTTTTTTTTTTTTTTTTGGGGGATAGTTTTTGTATCCTTCTTTCAGTCAGCTGACTGACTTTGTTCAGCAACACCAGGAGGAGGGAAAACTCTGCTTACTTATTACTATCAAATCACAAACTAAAGTTCCTCTGGCTGCAGCACCGTCACACAAACTTCGGTCACTTTGTTGAAATCCTGGTTAATTTCTGTAGCCAGGTGTTTGTCTTCTTAGTGTCAACCTGAAATGATTAACACATGTGCTGGACTGAATCCTGACTGCGTAAACATTGTGCGGCAAAGTCAGCATTTACAGTCAATCCATGCACAGTCCATACATTTTTCCCATGTTTTTTAATTTTTAAACTCTCCAGAAGTTGCAAGTGGTACTGCGGTGAAGCACCTGTTCCTTTACTGGGTTTTCACTATGCTTTACGTTGTGCAAGAGGTCACTGGGAGGTGTTGATATTTCTGCGTTCAGGGGGCAAGACCTCCAGGGATGAGGGTGTGTTTATCAGACGCCCCCCTCCTTCTCCTCCTCCTCCTGCCTGTTTATCTTTCTGTGACGTTGGTGTGTGTGACAGTCGCCCATGAGGGCGAGCGAGTTCACCAATGCTGAATTCATGGCATGCATCTAAGTGAATTATTGAAAATAGAGAGCGTGCTATCTGTGATACCCGGGCTGGGTTTGAAGTCAGCAGCTGGTGGGAACAAAATGTTTCAGTGGAAGCCACTCTTCAGGTTTCAGGTGGCAAGTATAGGTCAAAGGGCGGCGGTTTGGACGGCTCAGTAGGGTTACAATAGAACGGTCTGCTGTATGTTTACACCTAGGAAACCGAGAGAAAGTTTAGGCATTCCTGCTTCGCTCATGACTCTGCGAAACATTCCTATACATGGAATGCTTTGCGGTGATGGAGTTAATTTTTCTGTATTTTTCCTGATTTGGACGCAGATACACACACACACACACACACACACACACGCGCACATGTTTGCGCGGCTATCTTTGTGGGGACTTTCCATTGACTTCCATTCATTTCTACAGCCTAAACTTTACCCTAACCCTAACCATCACATACCTAACCCTAACCAAAACTCCATTCACACTTTAGTCCTAAATCTGACCCCTGACCCAAAAACATCGTTTCCCCTTGTGGGGACCAGGCTTCAGTCCCCACAAGGAGCAATTGGTCCTCACAACGTAGTATATGTCAGGAAAATCGTCCCCACAAGGCATTACAAACAAACGCGCACACACACATGCTCGATTCAGCTAATGTTAGTGTTTGTCGGGGTTAACTGAGGACAGGTCGACTGTCTGGATTAGCTGGGAAGTGTGAGAAATAACGCATGCCAGCATCTTGAACGGTCTCTGGGTGTTTCTAATCATGTGTCACGCTGAAGCTTCATGCATCTATAATAAGAGACCAGTTTGATCAATAAAGCGCCTCTATCACCCCCTAAAATAGTCAGATTTGTTTAATAATTTAATCTGGGAGTTTTAAGTGTGACAAATGTATTTGAGATAAGAATAAAGAGAATCCAGTTTTGACAAATGGAGGCAGAAATCGTTTATGCTTTCCAAATATTACAGCGCTTATGAGGCAATAAAGAGAAACACTAGAGATGAGATAAAGACTCTGCAGCATTAAGACTCGTGTCAAGCTTTATATTGGATATTACGAAACTGTGCTTCAGCTCTCCAGATGTCATTTTGTTTTTGGTCTTTTCTGCATCCTGCCACCTCATCTGTCTCTGTCTTTCAGCGATGTGCTGGCTCTGCCCATCTTTAAGCAGGAGGACTCCAACCTTCCACCTGAAAGCAAGACCAAAAATCCCCCATTCCAGTATGTGCTGTGCACCGCCACCTCACCTGCTGTCAAGCTGCACGACGAGACGCTCACATACCTAAACCAAGGTAACAGGATATTTAATTCACTTAAACTACTTAAACTCTAAGTAGTGTTGCTCAATTTTAAGAAAACATGCAACTGTGATAAACTGTTGAATATCAAGACAGCTACATTGATAGGAATTACACCCAATTTTCCTATTGCTTTCTGTTCTTCCATCGTAATGTTTCTTAAACTTTTTTTTTTCTTGAGTTTTATAGAACTATAGAAGATTTGGGCATGACGCTCAAAATGTAAAGACTTACTTCGCTATTAGTTTTCCGTCAGTACGACTGCAGCTCAGAATATTGTGCAACTTTACTTACATAGACGTTTTAATATCTGTAAATTTTATGCACATCGCTTGAGGTTCTGATGCACAAAATTCTGCACTTGAATTAACTCCGACAGAGGAGAAAACAGTTTTTGTAAAATGGAGAGTTCTGGAAAAATTGACGCACTGGATAATTAATTGGGCTGCACAGAGGCAGCACTGTAGCCTGGCAGCAAGAAGGTGCTAGGATCATCTCCCAGCCTGGTGTTTTTATGCATGGCCTATTATGATTCTCCCTGTGCATTAGTGGATTCTCTCCAGGTACTCTGACTTTCGCCCACAGTTTAAAAACGTGACTGTAGGCTTGACTGGTTACTCTAAGTTAGTGATTTTCAGTCCTGGTACGCAGGAGAACCGTCCTCCATGTTTTAGATGTTCCTCTGCTTTAGCACCAGAAGTCTGTTAGCAGCTACTTGGATTTATGGGATTTCCCTCGGGATAGATAAAGTACCTACCCACCCACCCGAGTCAGGTGTGTGGAGGGCAAGATACGCCCAAAACATTAAGGATGTATGACTAGTTTCATCCTAATTTATCGTCACATTTGATAAACAGATCGTAATGGTGACCTGCTGTAATAAATGTCAGCTAAGTGTTTAAGCACTGTGCAGGCTCTCGTCTGTAAAACATTTGGTGACGTTTGTTGTTTTCAAAGGTAAAGAAGTTGTAATTCTGCATATTGCAGGCGACTCATCATGACGCTCGGGCATTCAACTCTTTTCAAGTATGGAGAAGGGAAATTAAAATAAACTTTCTATTTATTGCAAGAAATCCTTTTGTATTCAATAGGCATTTTTTTTTAATTTTGCCTTTAGATTGTTTTGAGCGTTAAGAAACAAAAACCTCTAACTTGACCAGGAGCGGGTTAATTGAATTTAAAGAAAATTTCCTCCATTTAAATAATTAGAACATATTTATCTGTACATTTATGGCCAGTTTATTGTTTTTGTAATATAGACTGATAACATAAAAAACATGTTTCACATACAGCAAAAACAAACTGTATGTGGCTTCATAATCACTTTATCATTTTTATATGATGAATGATGTAAACAACAGATTTAATGGCAGCCATTATTCAGCTGACCATTTACGTAGGACTGCAGGAAGCTGAAATGTAAAGCGTTTGTTTGTAAATTCAACCATGCAAGTTTTTCTCATGTTGCGTCTTTTCCATCTCATTGTTAAGCCTGAGTGATTTCTTCATTTTATTACTGTCATAATTAAAAGCGTTGCAACTTGTTGGTGGATCAATATAAAGTTCCGTGAATTATGAAGTGTTTTTATCCCTGCTCGGATCTGTATTCAAGAAATTTACATATTTGGTATAAGATTGTTACAAAACCAGGATGTTATTATTTTTTTATCTTTAAAGCACATGCATCAGGTACTTCATGCGGTTTCTCTCCTTTCTCCCGTTCAGGCCAGTCTTATGAGATCCGCATGTTGGACAACAGGAAAGCCGGGGAGCTGCCAGAGCTCAACAACAAGATGGTGAAGGTGAGAGAGCCGCTGCAGCTGGAGGAGAAACATCTGCTTCTTACATCTTGTGCTCTTCATATCTAACATGCGTGTGTGTGTGTGTGTGTAGAGCACAGTACGGGTAGTGTTTCATGACCGGCGGCTGCAGTACACGGAGCACCAGCAGCTGGAGGGCTGGAAGTGGAATCGTCCTGGGGACCGTCTCCTTGACATCGGTAAAGAAGCCTGCAGAGAAATGTTTATTCTCTACCGTCCCGTGTGTGTGTGCGTGTGTGTGTGATGCGCAGCTCAAATATCTCTGTCTGAAACAGATATTCCCATGTCGGTGGGCATCGTTGAGCCCAAGACTCACCCCTCCCAGCTCAACGCTGCAGAGTTTCTGTGGGACATGAACAAAAGAACGTCTGTTTTCGTTCAGGTAACAATAAAAAACATCCTCACAATCTCTAACCACACTTGCTCTCCTTTCGCCTGTTGCCACCTGCGCCGCTGAATTTCCACATCAAACGGCGTCTCTTGATGACGTCGCCTCGGTTGTGTCTGCAGGTGCACTGCATCAGCACGGAGTTCACTCCCAGGAAGCATGGCGGAGAGAAGGGCGTCCCGTTCAGGATCCAGATCGACACGTTCACCCAGGGAGACTGTGGAGAGTACACAGAGCACCTCCACTCTGCTTCCTGTCAGATTAAAGTTTTTAAGGTACGCACTCTGTCTCTTCCCGGTAAAGCAGGGGTGCCCAAACTTTTTGAGACCGAGATCTACTTTTTCTGTCACCAGCCGGCTGAGATCTACCTCATGACACGGAGATATAAAAATTGTAAATGAAACTCTCTTGACTTATTTTATATGCAAATATACATCAGTTATAGCATAAATATTAAAGTGATAGAAAACATAATGCCGTTTTTCCAAATGCATCTCAAACCAAATGTTGGAAGGTTGAAAAAGGTTATCATTTTGGAGAAAATCTCATCAACATCAATATTTCCACTAAATAAGAGACAAAAATAAATAGCATGTTTAAAAGAGGAAAAGCCTCTCAGAGTCTGTGCTCAAAGCAAGATGCCAGAGGGCACCAAACTAATTTTTTTTAAATAATAGACAATTTAATTTCACATAATCATCGCGGTAGAAGCCATTTGTTTGTTACTTAATAAAATATATCTGTCCTATTTGATGATTGTTGTTAATTAGTTACACTCGCAGACGAACGAGGTAATCAGTCCAAGTATTGAACGTTCAGAAACTACAGCGGCTGTGATGCGTCACAGCAAAGGTAAACAAAGGTAAAACAACCCAAACAGGTGATCAACTCAAAACCATTCGTGCCTTTTTAGTCTCTTTGTCATTTAAGCACACCCGTTGCCGTGGCAACCGCCTGCGCCCCCGCAGGCGGTGCAGAGATTACGTTAAAAACATAACATTCAGTCCGTTACGATATTAGGTACTCAGGCTTGATATTAATTTTGCGATTATTAATAAGCCTCCCATGAACGCAGCGGTGGTTGAGGAGCTGATTTAAACTCCTGCTCTGCTCGTCAGTCGGTCTTTCAGTCGCCTTTTTTTTTTTTGTTAATTGAACCGAAACGCACTGAATTGCGCAACACCTTGTTGAAACAATAATTAATTTGAACACGTTTTATTCATTTATTTTTATTCTTTAATAAAGTTACAAACGTTTTGGATCTTTTAATATTTTGATAAGCGTGTCAGAAGAGGACTCGCTGGTTTCAGCCTCTTGGCGGCGTTCAGTTTGTCACCTGCCGCCGAGATCGACTCAAAACCTTCCGCGATCGTATTGACCACCCCTGTGGTAAAGTATCACATTTTGTTTTTTTTTTTTTTTTATATCGATGTTTCTTCTCATCTTCTTCCTGTTCAGCCAAAGGGGGCGGACCGTAAGCAGAAGACTGACAGGGAGAAGATGGAGAAGCGCACCCCTCAGGAGAAGGAGAAGTACCAACCCTCCTATGATACCACTATCCTATCAGAGGTTAGAATGGTTTCCCTTACCGGCTTATTTTTGCTTTTGCACAAAGGAACGGTAGCAATGTAGTTTACAACACAGTTTATGGATGGTACCAGAGTTTTTTCCACTCCAGCAGGATCACTCCTAGAAATAATCTGAACCAATTATGTCAGTGGGCAGAACTGCCATTCGTTTTGTTCTGTCCTTGTAAGAGCCTGGATTTTACGCCAGAGTCACTGAGGATTCATATCACTACATCACTGTTTGTCTCTGGTAACAAAGGTGTCATTAAAACCTCTTTGGTAAAAGCTCCAGGGAGGAAACACAGAGCGAAGCGATGTTATCTTTATACAGAGCTTTCACTTCTACCCTTCTTGATTGATATTTTATTAATAATCCACCAGATTAACAAATTGAAGCACAGTTTGATTCTTAAGCTTATTAATTATCTTGGCTCACATGCTTAATCCAGCTGCATTGGATTAGGAAAACTGGTTTCTTAAAATAATAGATTAAAACAAACCTTTAAAGTTGCTGCGGTTAGTGACAATAACCCCATCTTGACCTGTTGCTGCATAAAGCTTCAATCCACTGGTGATACTTCAAAGAATTACGCTGCAGCGGGTCAGCTGCCTCTTTTTATATGTAATGTTTAGGCTGCTGCTATAGTTGCGAAAACCACTTCCTGCTACTAAAAGAAGCAGGAAGCAGTGTGTTATTTGCGCTTGGAGACAGTTTGCAATGACGCAAAAACGGCTTTCTGAGGTAAAGCTGTGGTGCACCGCCTCTGGTTCACAACTTTTACTATAGAAACAACAGCCTGAGTTATAAACCTACGCAAACACACTGGGACACTAAAGACAATCTCAATAAAAAAGATTGACCCTTAAATCTTAGCAGTTACCTGCTTCATGTTTAAATAAACACCTAGATGCATCGCAGAGTGAACGGTGAACTGAGCAACAAGCAGGACCTCAATTCTGCAGATCACTGTGATTATTTTCTATAAATTATCTTAATAATGTAGCTTCACAGATGTGATATGAGTGAAGAACGGGGGAAGAAAATCACATGATTTAACAGAGTCCAACATCAGTAGAAATATTTCATAAATACTTGAGCATTTCTAAAACGGCAAACTGCTTGCTGGCTCTGCACCGCTGTACCGCAACGGGGGTCGAGATGGACTCGTTTGATTGGCTCCCAAAGTTTTGCAGTACAGATTCGTCAGACAGAAACACGACGACTTGTCATTTGTATTTGACGTGTTGTTTTTTTTTTACTTTTTGTAAGAAATTGATACGCAAGTTTCAGACAAGAAACATGCGTATCAATGCGATGGTGTGTATTTACAAAAATGTAAATACACACCATCAGCAACAAGTTGAGTCTGTAGATTCAGAACCTTCAAAGCACAATTGTAGTAAATTTTAGTATTACCAAATCTGTACAAGATTGGAGGATAAAATCTATCAAAATATTAGTATTTTCACTCTATGCCATAAATGATTTCCTTCCTTCCTCATGCCTTTGTCCTGTGTGTTGTCTTCTTTGCTTTCCTTCATTCCCTTCTTTTTTCCTCTTCTTTTTTTGTCATCCCTAGTCCTCCTGTCTTTCTTTTTCCCTCTTTTTTTAACTCTCCACCTTTGCTTCTCCTTCCTTTCTTCCTAATATCCTTTTGTATCTTGTAAATTTTTCCTTTCTCTTCAGTCTCCTTCCTTTCTCGCTTGTCCTTTGTTTCTCACTTGCTTGCATCCTAGTTTCCTTCCTTTCTTGTCATTCCTTCAGTCCTCTCTTTGTTTCTTTTTCTTCCTCGTTTATTTCCTTTCTTCCTTCCAGAAACTTTTGTTTCTATTTTAAACTGGGCGTAAAGAACTGACAACTCTGTGGAGTTTTTACATGAATAATGTGTAGGAAACCTGAGAATAAGGATCCAAAAATCTTTTAGGGTTTTTTGGACTTTTCCTTTGCTAATAAGTGAGAAGTCCCCGATCTGTCTGTGTGTGTTGGTGTGAGTCACAGGCTGGCTAACCTCTGCTGTCTGTCTGAATGCAGACGAGGCTTGAACCCATCATAGAAGATTCGGGTGACCATGAGCTGAAAAAGTCCAGCAAGCGGACACTTCCCGCTGATTGTGGCGACTCCTTGGCCAAGAGAGGCAGTGTAAGCAACCTGCTCTCCTCTCCCGCTCCTTCCTGGTCCTGCCATCTATTCTCTGTCTCCATTTCAAACCAGTTCAACTGGTGTGATTGGGATAGTGCAATGCTACATGTTTGTAATTCGGAGTAGTGGGGATAGCGCAAAGCTAAATTCCCAGTATATACTTACTTTTCCACACACTTTTCCTAGATGTATTTAAAGTTTCACTTATTTTATTACTGTTACTAGTGTGTAATCACTGCAGTATTAACACGTGTGTGTGTCTCTGCTCAGTGCTCCCCGTGGCCAGACGCCGCCTACACCAGCACCAGCCAGGCAGCTACCCCCTCCTTCACCTCCACCCCACTTTCCACCTACACAACCTCCTCGGTGCTGGACAGGTACTTTAGTTCATTATGTAGTGAATTCATTCATTTTCATGGTCGCATTGAAAAGTCATTCATGTGGATCTTTTAATCACTGTTTTGTTTTCCAGTGACTCATCCTCACCCAATCACCAAGCAGATCCTGGTGGCCATGGCAACTCAGAGGTTAGTATGTAGTTGTGTTTCTGCTACAAGTGGATGAGTCGGGGTCTGTCCTGGCTGATTTGGTCACAATTAGGCCTGAAACTAATCATTATTTTAGCAATCAATTATTCTACTGATTATTCTGACAATTAATTTGATTTTAAAAAATTGGCACATTTCAGAGATTATTCATTTAACCACTTAAAACCTTTTATACGATATTAGAAATGCACTAAAAGACGCAAATAAATCAATTCCTTTTTTCAATAAGAAAATATCTATTTTTTTGGCTAAAAAATAGTGAATGCTTGTAGATTTATTTTACAGAATTTGAACCAGGTGAAGATAAAACTATGCCACTTAAGGAGATCTGGGTAAAACATATTTATACACAAATGTTCTTGATGTTAAATGCTACATTTTTGTACAGTTTTGACTTAATATTGGCTCTCAGTATGTTGGGGTTTTTTTTAAGTAAATGGCCTTTTTGAGTCTTTATACTCCAGTTAACAAATAATCGATTTCTAAATTAGTTGACAGTTATTTCAATAATTGATTCATCACATTAACGGTTAATTGCGTTAATCATTTCAGCCCTAGTCGCATTTAGACATTTTTAATCATCGGTGCTCATATATCTGTACACAAACACATTAAATTGTCAGGTGAGAAAAAAAATATCTGCACATTTATGGCTGTTTCTGTAAAGACACAAATATATTCAGATTCAAATTATGTCACTGCTTTGACATTAATAGAGTTCAGATTGAACAAAGTTTCAATTTTGTGGAGACATTTAAAAAAATTTACACTTAATTTGAGTCTTGAAAAAGGATTAAAACCCCTTGAACTTTTTCACCTGTTTTCATGTTGCGATGAATTTTTGTGATGATGCAACACAAATCAGGACTGGACAATAAATCAATAACAATACATATCAAAATAGACATGTAGATATATCTCTTGTACAGCAGCAGCTTGAGGTTTCGCCATTGTGCCTCTTAGATGCCCAACAATAAAAGAAACTACAGGTAGGAGTGAAAACTGGAAGCCTGATCTATCAAACTAGGTCAGTTTGATAGAATTTCAGATTTTGAAAACAAAAACTAATCAATAATTATTGCTATTTTTTTGATAAGAAATGTTTAGGTTGTGATATGTGTTTGTCCAGCCTAAACACAAAGTATGGTATAATCACAAAGTGAGACAAATAAAGCTATTTATTATTATTCAAAAATAAAAGAAGCTGAAAAGTGTGGCATGCAAGTGTATCCAGCCTGCTAGGTCACATCTTTGTGGCGCCAGCTTTTGCTTCAATTGCAACATCTCGTGTTTGGTCTCATCTCCACTCACTGTGATCATTTACAAGATATTGGAGGCCTTGGTGTATTTTTGGGAAGCTCCTTTAAACTTTTGTTTAAAGGAGCTGACGGTGCAAGTGGTCAGATTATCGCTTTATTTAGTCAAATATTGATAATAAATTTGGCTCTATGATTGCTTTGACAGAAAGTTGAACTCAATGTTGTCGCGACTGAAGTCGTTCTGTCTCGTCTGTGCAGCAGCTGAGCCCCACTGCCTCCATACAGGATGCTCAGAAGTGGCTGTTGAAGAACCGCTTCAGCTCCTACACTAGACTCTTCTCTCATTTCTCAGGTTCGTACACATTTTTTTTTTTAGGTTTTATTGGCTCTAGTGGCCTCTATTTGAGGATAATGAGAGAAGGGGAAGACATCAAAGATCACCAGGCCGGGATTCGAACATGCGACGGCCGCGTCGAGGACTAAGGCCTCCATATGTGGTCTATGCTTAACCCCTGCACCACCACAGCACCCCTTGTACAC
The DNA here is from genome assembly GCA_903067095.1 of Girardinus metallicus. NCBI lineage: Eukaryota > Metazoa > Chordata > Actinopteri > Cyprinodontiformes > Poeciliidae > Girardinus > Girardinus metallicus. Next base: position 33,555 of record CAEGAE010019488.1, on the reverse strand, counting down.
ATTAGATTTGATGGATTAGAAGTTTTTTGGCGATGGGCTCCTGAGCCATGTTTTGGGGGTATTTCCAGTCTACCAGGACTTAACTCAAGAAAATAACATTGAGCTATGTAATTGAAATACAGGTTGGCTCATATTTTATACGTTATTGAAATTGGGGGAATTTTTTTTGTGAAATTAGTGTTTTGTTTTCGGACCAGTCAGGTGTACACAGTGTGTGTGAGAAACATTTCTAAATATAAAATGTTGCTATATTTTTGTTTGCCTTGTTCTGCTGTAGAATGCAGAATACTATCACAAGGCATTAATAATAGTAATAGATGATATAAGGGTGAATTTAAACTGGAAATAATAGTAAAAACAACACAAATGAACTACAAAAAAAAGCCGAGGTGTGGTGCTGAAAAAGTTTGAAAACACCTTCAAATTGTTAAAGTTCTTGAATTTCACTTTAAGAGTGTACAAATTGAGTTTCCACCTAAAGGATGCAGAATAAAAGTTTTGTTTCTGTAATCAGATGCCCTGCTGTGTAAACATTGGGACTATTAGAACGATTGGAGCAAGACCTTAACAAGTCTCTTACTCTGTCCTGTCACAGGTTCTGATTTATTGAAGTTAACGCGGGACGACCTGGTCCAGATCTGTGGGCCGGCAGATGGGATCAGACTCTTCAATGCTCTCAAATCCAGGTGTGAAAAGTGTCTGGTGTAAGAAGAAAAACACTGAAAGCGAGCCTGTCTATGTGACTGTGTGGGTAAACTGTCCCCTCTCGTTGCAGGTCAGTGCGTCCCAGATTGACGGTGTACGTCTGTCAGGAGTCTCCTCAAGGGAGCCCCCTGCTGGAGAGACACTGCACAATAGAAAATGGAGAACACCGGAGTTCTGCTAGTTTACATGGTGAACAAAATGTCTCTCGATACTAGTGGAGTGCTGAAACGTGTTTGCACAAGTCTTTAACACCCTCACCTGTCTGTGTCCGTTTAGTATACCATGCTCTGTATTTAGAGGAGCTCACAGCTGCAGAACTCATCCGTAAGATTGCATCTGTGTGCGACATTCCGTTGGGAAGGATCCACCAGGTGTACAGGCAGGGTCCGACGGGCATACACATCCTACTAAGCGACCAGGTATCACCATGCACACACCACTCCCTTTAACTATATCATAATCTAAAAACAGACAATTTAATTATAGTGGAAAACTATATCTGTTCCACTGATCAGGTTGTGAACTATTTCTGCGAAAATATTCATATCCCTTGCTCATAAATGAGAAAATGATGCATGTTTTTTTTTTTTTTTTTATCAGTGTTTCCCATTAAAAAATCTAAAAAAAATTGTCCAATTTTATGCCAAAACCTCTAAATAAAATCTGATGCACCATAATGAAAACCTACCAAGACATGTCGATTCACCTGAAATCACCGAGTCAAGAGAATCTGTTGTTTGGAAATCTATTGCGCTGCATTTTATCCGTCTTCTAACTTGCAACAAGAATCCGCTCAACTCAGGTGCAACATCATTCCCAGCTGTAAAATACTCATCCATGCCTCTAATCTGTTTTTGTGGTTTTCGATTTAGTGCAAACTGTACAAAAATGTATACATAAGTGGCTCCACTTATAATCTCATCACTGGCACAATCTCCTAATGAAGTTGACTATTTAAAAAGTATGTCTTAAAAATGTACCTTAAGCTTTCTAACCGGTAGGAATTGTTTTCCCAGCTTGGAAGTCTGGAAAGGCAAACGAGTGTGTAGTGATGATTGCTAAGGAGAAACATAAAGTAGACGTCAGAATAACATGTTGGGACACAAAACTGAAAGTGATTTTATAAAAAAAAACAAAAAAAAAACAGGAAATGCTCTACAAAGAAAACGAGGAGATAGTCATGGGTTGTAAATGACTGACTGTGACAAAACTTATTAAAGATGGATGAAAAAAGCTGGATTTTATCCGGTTTTGCCCAAACCTGACGTCAATGTTAAAGCGAGCTACATAGAGCAGGAGTTGATTGGATTAGGTGATGTAGACAATGAATTACAAATTTTCTTATCCAGAGAAAGATTTGACTATAAAACTGAGTTAGTTTTTGCCTGAATGCTTCACTTTGCCTGTAAACTAAAACATCTGAAGGATTATTTTAGGGTGAGGATTACAGATTTTTTTTTAATTTAAGTATGAACTTAAATGACATACATTTGAATATGTAAATTGTTAAACATTTCACAAATGACAGATTTTCTTAAGTTAGGTTCATGTTGTGCTGATTTGACTCTGTAAACTGAGGAGGGAAATAAACATTGTTGCTTTTTGAACATCAAATCTCTCTGATTTGAATCTTAGTTATACTCTACTGTTTTTGCATTACTAGATTGACTCTGATGTTACTTCTACAACACCAGGGAATCATGTTTTGATTCCTCATTTATCCTCATTTGTTCTCTTAGATGGTTTACAACTTGTCTGACGAGAGCTGTTTTTTGATCAGCACTGTCAAAGGTAAGCACATGACTCCAAAACGAAGGAAGTTCTGGTAATGATCCATATTCTCTGTATTTTAGGATTTACTGTCCCTGTCCTCTCTCCTGTTCTCTTTCCAGATGAGTTGGGCGAAGGACTTCATCTAATCTTGAAGTAGTGAGGAGCACAGATGGCGTCACTAATACTCCACCCTCTGCTTTGGAGCAGAAGCCTCCTTCTGTTGCTCTGCATCCTCCCCGTCTCTCTTTAGCGATCGCTCGATGGAAAGCAGAGTGACTGCGCCGAAGCCATGTAAATGTTAGAATCTGACATGGGTGTGTCCACTGTTTCATATTGAAAACATTATTAAGATGAAGGAGATCGGTTAGAAGAAGAGATCGGGGAGGATTTGAGATCAGGGGGTAGTTAACATTGTTCAATGTATTTTGATTTAATTTTAATTGTTTGGTTTTTTTTTTGTCTTTTTTTTTTTTAAATGTGGTTTCTGTGTGGAGGTGGGAGGCTCCAAGGGAGAGGGGTGGATGGTCCTCTGGCATGCAAGAGACGGGAAGAAAAAGTCACCTTATTGCTTGTTGCCCTTCCTAAACAACCAGCGTTAGGCCAGTATTTGATAAAACTGTACTGCTGAAAAGCATGCAATCCATACCAAGTTGCTTGAACGACAAACTCCGCTTACTCTGCTTACTTAACATTCTTCGACAGGGATGTCTTAATTAACTTTCTCTAATTGGCTGAGCAAATATTCAGGGTAAATGAGTGGAAGTGCTCTCATTTTTGGCTTTTTTTGTTGTTGTTTTTTTTGCTATTTTAAATTGACGTTATCAGTTCTTGTCACATTGTCTCACTATGTGATTTAAACTTACAGCCATATCTCTGTCGACATTGCGTCTCGCTCAGCTAACGTGTGTCTAGTATGGTCTGCGCTTTTACTGTTTTGTTTTCTTTTAGTTGATGCCTAATTATGAGTCGGCTCTTTCTCTTAATGAATTTACTCTTTCTGGTGCCATAACAGCGCATTAGCTTGTCTTTTTTTTTATTCAAGTATATACATGGAGTACATAAGCATCATTATTTGACTTCTCTGCTTTATTAAAACACTGGTTTACAGAATTATGGTGAGAAGACTTTGAAAATTAGTTGATAAAACCCCTCGACGATGCTATCCAGTGGAGCATTAGTGCCTATTTAAACGAAACATACTTTATAGTGGACCAAACAGGAAACTGACTGACAGGTGTTATCTGAGAGGGAATAAACCGCAGTTGGTCTTGAATTTGTGCAAATTTAAAGCACTAAACCTGGTTCAAAAGTTGGGGGAGGGGGACTAAAAACTGCAAATTTTGTACCGGGTGCCGAAGCCTTGATTCCAGATCCATTCTTACTGTAAACATTACGCAGCAGGTGAGGCATACGGTTGCATCTCAATAAATTAGAAATCACCAAATTGTTTTAAGTAACTTAATTGGAAAGGTGAAGCTCAACTAGATCATTACACACAGAGTGATTTGTTTCAAGTTTGTTCGTTTTGATGATTCATGGAAACCAAAAATGTTGTTTTTCCAAAAACTGGTATGTCAAAAAATACATGAGATCAGAAAAGTTTTTATTTTTTTATTATCATTAAGAAATGTAAAGACCTTTAGAATCAGGTTGTAGAAGATACTAGTTTGATGGTTATGTAGCAGAAAGTTATTAACAACCTCAAGGAGCCTGTTCAAAGAGCTGTATCCAGGCATATTAATGGAAAGTTTAGTGGAAGGAGGAAAACAGAAGGTTGTGGTGGGGTTAAGGTCAGGTGAGTTTGCCCCAAATGATCAGGCTGAAAACTTCCCAAAGAACCTCAAGCAACTTAGCTTATGTGCCTCTCCACTCTTCCTTAAGAGCCCTTGGGACCTTTTTTTTTTTTTTATAAATAAATGCTAAATTTAGTTTTCAATATGGATAGAGGACATTGGACCATTGAGCAACACTCCTGTTTCTGCCATTGTCTCTAGCTTTTGACTGGCTTAACACGAGGAATTGGACCGTTGTGCTTCTTATCCTGAGTAGATCTGTGTGGTGCTTCTATGAGCTTGTACCATATTTTTTCCTTCCACTCAACTTTCCATTAATACAGTTGGATACAGCAGTCTGTGAACAGCCAGCTTCTTTACCAATCACCTGCTGAGGGTCTCAGAGAGATGGTTGTGTGGACCATAAAATGGCCATAGCATTACACTTCTGCATTAAAGATTTTTTTATTTATTATTTGGTCTTTTATTGTATTATAATGTTGAGGATTTGAATTCTGTGGTTTCATTAGCCCATCAAAATTAACAGCAATAAATACTTTAAAGACCTCCCTCTGTTTAATGAATTTGTTTCAATTTTTGAATTTAATTAGTAATTAATGAGGTTTTCCATGATATTCTAAGTAATTGGGATGCTCCTGTATGCAGTGGTAATGCACCAAAATGCCACATCATTCTTGGAAACTTTGTGTCGTAGCCTAGCACAGAACGTACAGGTCGTGTTCTGAGTGGCCTTATCAAAAAGCGAAAGGAAACCGCACGACGCTTGAGGCCCCTGCTTTGGTTCAAGTTGGTCCGTTTTGGCATTTTTGAAGAGGTTTACATTGTCAAGGTGTCAGAATTTGTGTGCATGTGTATCATTTTGTTCATTATGTCAAACGTTTGTTTTTTTTTTTTTTTTCTGCTGGTAAAAGAAGTCGTGTTTAGCTTGCTACTTAGTGAAGAGCATGTGGATATTTGGGTGACAGATAAATTTGTCAGTGAGTGTATCCCCCGAACTTTTCTCCCCCGTTACTTTTTCCATACGTTAGAGACCAAGCCTGCACTGAAGAAATCCACAAACTTCTAGCTCGATGTGTAGTCATTAGTCCTACACCCCCAACATCCTTTTCTTACTAGATCAGAAGGAGTTTGACAAATAAAACTCCCAAGGCTATGAAAGCAGCTGTTTGTGTCTCGACATGCACCAGAGCCAGGACTGTAGCTCTTGAGGCATTTGCGCGGATGCGAGTGCTACAACAGAGAAACCTGTGTTCATCAACTCTAGCGTTTATAAGAATAGAGTGGATGTAAAAATAAAAAAGGAAAAAAGTTTCAGTCTGCTGAAGGCCTGACCAACCGTCTGCCTGTCTGTGTGAGCACGAGCCAGAAAGAGGTGACCACTGTTAACCTGATGCTTCTCATGTGCACAGTATCATATGCTGGAGATGTACACAACCACATGTGCTGGGAATAAATAATTTCATAACTTTCTCCCGTCTTCTGCATATTTATTCAAGAAGAAAATGACATGATGAGCATACTCTCATATTCATAGATTGGTACTCAGGATGACTGTTCTCTTTTCTCATAGTATCTAAAATTACTGTTTTATGTAATTATGTTTCACCCACTGAATGAACATTAAAAAAAAACAAATATATGTTCCCAGTTTGTCACTGAGCAACTGAAAGACTGTCAAATAAATTTAAGGCATAGATTAAGAACCCTCCAAGGAGATAATGTGGACACTTAATTATATTTAGATATTAGATAATCTGGAATTGAATGGAGGTGCATAGGTTCCAATACATGAATTAGAATGATGCTTTTTTACAGTATCAATTAGATTTTTTTCAACATTGCAACCATGAACATCATGGTCTTTAATATAGTAAATGGTGCAACTATGAAGTAGAAAAGTAAGGAATTAGATGCACTGTTATGAACAATTTCCACAATTAAAAAGACAAATGTGGAGTGCATTTGAGTCCAGACCCTAAAAGCTTTCTAGAAACTTTTTTCTTAATCTAAAGCTACAAGTTTTGTCTACACCAGTTTTCCAAATCCACTGTAATATTTTAGTTGATCCTTGTTTGTGTAATAGCTTATGCTCGGTGAGATTAGTTGGAGAATGCCCATTAACATAAATTTTCAAACCTTGACAAAGATTCTCAATGGAATTTTAAACAGGACTTGACTAGACCCCTATAACATGTATTACCTTCAATCAGAATAATTGCATTGTAGCTTTGGCTGTAATTTTAGGGTCACCACCCTGCTGCTTAGCTACGATAAGGTTTTTAAGAAGCCAGAATATTGTTACGCTTGACTTGACTGAAAAACACCCAATTGCAAAATGATTGTGCCAGTAATACAACATGAGTGCTCTGTGTATTTGTTGCCCGTTTTATTTTATTTTAAAACACTTTGGAATTTAGAATAGTAGAAGATGTTGACGTCATTTATATAGTCATAAACCTAAAATAACTAAAATATAAATAAATGACTTAGTGGGTGGAATGAGAACAATAACACTGAATATTTCTTAAAAGATGCATTTATTTACTCTATTATTATTTTCTTCTTTCTTTAAATATTGGATTTAGGCCATTTGTCTTAAGTCGTTACTTTATACACCAAGTGTCCTCTTTTAGTTATTTTTTTACTGTAAAAAAAATAAGCAAATATTTTACACTGACATATAAAATATCAAATGTATATTACAATTATAGTCCTAAGCTATATATTGTACCTTTCTTGGGTGTGTTGAAACAGGCGTTAGCGAAACGTTACTGAGTCTGCGCATTAGGTCTCGCCGTTGTCCATGACGTAATTGACGTTCTCTGTCAGAATCCAGGAAGTGGGTCAGTGGCCGTTGTTTGTGTTCCTTGCTCAAGATCTCGGTGCGTGTTTCTTCTCTCGTTTAAAGCGTCCACGGGCCGAAATGGCAACGTTTATTTCAGTCCCGTTGAAAAAGTCCTCCGAGATTGATCTGGTGAAGCCGCTGTCGAAGTTTGTTACAGCCTCCTATCCAGCGGGGGACGAGCAGTCAGAGTACCTTCGAGCTGTGGAGGAGTTGAACAAGCTCCGCAAGAGCGCGCTGGGAAGGCCGCTCGACAAACACGAGAGCTCCCTGGAAATCTTACTGAGGTAAAAACTCACTTAGGAACAGAAAAATTAACCGCGATAAAAGTCAAAATGAATGGACACATAATTTAACTAATGGCTTCTTGAGTTGGCTTAGTTGCCGCACCCAGAGGTTAGCTTTTAGCTGCTAACATGGGAGCTAAAAAGCTACAACTGCAGATTTATTGACACTGGTAAAACGTCGCTGACTGATTAGTAAATATATATCAGTTAATTAAACTAGCTTTAACAAATTAAACTTTTAACAAGTTTAATTATCCGTGTCAATTTAGGTGTTCATTGTTCTAGATGCTCTGTTAAAATAAGTCCTGTACAGCTCATTTCAGTTGAACTGCTTCTTCCACATGAAACACAAAACACATAAGCTATTACACAATGCTCAGAAATAACAACATAAATCAAAATAAACATACAGTGAGTGTAAGCATTATACAAACCCCAGCCTTCATCGTTAAGCTTAGTCATTCCTGGTCTACATCAACAGCCAGGCGGTCAATGAATTATTAAAAAGAAAACAGTATACTCTTACAGTAATAACGTTTTACTGTCAACTTTGCAATGGAAACATTAAGATTTAAATTGTAGTTAAAAAAAAAAAAAACTTAAATAAATAAAAAAAAAAAAACCTACAACAAACAAACAAAAATATCATTCATGTTGAAACGTAGGAACAGAAATGTGACATTCACTCAGTGAATCTTATACAGATCTTTTCATACACAATGGAGACAACACAAAATGTTTTCTATAAGATTAAAAACAGGTGACTATTTTGTACAAAATAAACAGACAATGAGTTATATTATGATAAGCATTGGAGGAAAAACTAAATACATGTTAACATTTTGTAAACAAAGAAAATGTTGCTTTGAAGGACTCTGGAAATACAATTCTCCTAACGATGATGGGACACAAGATAGAAATAGTGAGCACCATAGATTCTTATATTATGATAAAAATGTCACAGCTGTTGAAAGAATAAAGAGGAACAAAGAAAGAAAACTAACATTTACAATTAATTAAACAAGAGCAAACTAACAATAAAATAGCACAATGCTGTGCAGATTAAATGTGCAAGAAGACTATGAATATTTGTGGGTAAAAAAATTAGGAATGATGTTAAAATGTGTAATAAAAAATAATCTTTAAAAAGTCAGTGGAAAACCAAGCCATAGAAATTAATCTACTAATACTGACAGATGTGTTGCTGTCTGACTGTGTATTTGAAGCAGCAAATGGAAAGTCCTTTCACTGTCCTATCGGCCAGATATGGTTGACAAAATGTCCCTGCTCCAGCCTCTTTGCATAAAGGAAGTGTACAGTACACAAGCTTCGCCTGGGCTTTAACAAAGTTTCTCTGTGTCCTCTCCATGTTTGCAGCCAGATTGATATTAGCTGCTCTGCTAGTTAGTGTAGCTGATCGTTTTTTACAATCACTGACGCCTTATATTAGTGACTGGACGCTCTGCTTGTGTCAGGAAACTCTTTCTTAATATTAACAGACGTCTGTAATACAAAGAAACTTTGCCCTTTTTATTTTAGCGATTGTTCTGACTCACACTAGGACATAAAGCCCAGGCTCTATGAATATGTTGGTATTTACATTTCAAAATGTCTTCCAGTTTTTTACTTTGTGATCATTTTATTTTACTCTAGACCAATGTGTTTTACCACCAGAAGTTTCTTCTCTTTTTAAGTATTTCTTGGCACCATAATTATTTATAGTTGACACCTGGGAGGAACCAAACATGAAGCAGTGCAGAGCAACTGCTCACCTTTTGGTCACATGACTTCTGTCACGCTATGTGTGATTTGACGTTGTGGCCAACACTTTAGATCCATTTCAGTCAGGTTAAATTAAAGATGGACATTTATGCCCAATATCTTGGCTCTGAGTTGTATTGTTTAAATCAGAAACAACTTCCCTGATGTTTTTCTATGAATTGGATTAAGAGGTAGAATTAGAGACGCACAGATTGGGCTTTTCCTGATCAACACAGACTTCCTGCCTACTTTATGGTCTGACAAATTTTTTATTTTTTTTTTAGGGAAAATCTTATTAAACTATACCGTATTAAAAATGTATCTCAGGTAGTTAACAGAGGTACTACTTTAATCCATATAAAAATATAAAAAATTACAAAATTATCCCCATCTGTGAATAAAGAAAAGGAAATCACAGAACAGAGCCAATCCAGGGCAAACTGGCTATGTCAAAATAACTTAGAGCAGTAACTAAATTACTGCATTAAAGTTTTTTTAATTTAAGTGTGACTTTTGTCTAGATTACGTTTGTTTTTTGTAAACATATGCTTATATGAGCAGCTCTCTTGAGAGTAACATGTCTGCAATGAATCGGCTGTTGCTGTTGTCGCTCCTCGGTCCTCACCGTACGTAGTCACAGCGACGGGTCTTTTCACAGACGGCTTAGTGTTACCCTGGTGACCAGTGTTTGCTGGGACATTTTCCCCCCCCCTCTCCCTCCCTTTAGTTCAGCCACAAGGCACGCCTCGTCTCAGTTTTCCTGTGTGAACGCACAGCTCACTCCGTGTGTGTTTGTGCTGGAAACACACTGTGTGTGGGGTCTGCGTAGAAAGCCGGCTCTTTAAGAAAAGAAGGGTTGGTGACCTAGTGATAGGGGATTCCCTGGCTGTCTTTATCTCCAAGTTAAAGATAGGCTGTTGACATCACCTCACAGGTATACTGAGGTCAAAAGCTTTTCCTTTGTCATTTTTTCCCTGAGTCATTGTCAGATTCCTAACTGCAGCAGTTCCTCAATCCACTCCACTGTTACGTCACACCTATCAGTCATGAAACCTGATGCTCACATATCAGCCCATGGCTGTTTTATAAGCTACATTTTATTATTTTGAACAATATAGAGACTTGTTTTTTTGGTTTAACACAATGTGAAACCGAGCGTTGTCTTGATTCTGCTTCTCTTTTTTTTGTCTTTAGATACTACGATCAACTGTGTTCTATTGAGCCCAAGTTTCCCTTCTCTGAAAACCAGGTAATTGATTGAGCGGCGCATATGACTCTGGATTGAACGCTTTATTAAACGGAGAGGAACTTGAAAACAAAGCATGCTTTTGTTTCTCCAGCTCTGCCTAACCTTTACATGGAAGGATGCCTTTGATAAAGGATCCCTGTTCGGTGGCTCCGTCAAGCTCTGTGAGTAATGCTGCAATAAACATAATTGTGTCGAGAACATAACAGGCAATCATTAGCATTCAGTTTCAGCCCTTGTGGCACTTGGTTTTCTGTATTTCGTTACCCTTTCTGCTTCTTTCATGCTGTGAGAAGCAAAGCGTTACAGCACTGACTTTGTCCTCTAAATCAGATGTCATAGTTAGCCTAACAATAGGCAAAGATGTCTTGTACCTTATCTGAATAGTTTGTGTTTTTAAGAAACCTGCAAATAACGTATTAAATCTTTTGTTTTATTTTAAACATTGTTCCTCTCTGATGTCCCAACTCTGTCATCATTTGAACCTTTTGCTCCTGTTGGCGAATTATTAAAGACTAGTTCATGACTGCATCATGACTCTTTTCAGTGGACTTTGGCCCACACAGTGGTGTCAAATTCCAGACCTTAAGGGCTCAAGGACCGAGTTTCCTCCTCAGCAAGCAATCGAGCTCAATAGAGTCCTGCTAATGACCTAATTATGGGGTTCAAGTGTTTTGACAGAGACACCATCTAAATATTTCCCTGGAGGTCAGGGGTTTGACACTGTTCCGCTCCGCACAAATCTTTGTTGTGTCAAATAAGCAAGTTAATGATTTCTGACATCAAATAAAAGGTTACTAGAAAATAAATGTAATACGTTTAAGTAAAGAGATGATTTTGCTTTAACAGTTGTGTTTGTTTTGCAGCTCTGGCCAGTTTGGGTTATGAGAAGACATGCGTGCTGTTCAACTGTGCAGCTCTGGCCAGTCAGATCGCCACAGAGCAGAACATTGACAACGACGAGTGTCTCAAAGCTGCTGCTAAATACTATCAGGTGTGTTTAGATCTCTGTAGTAGCATTTGTTTTTTGTGTGTAGTTTTTATATTTTTGGAAGCTCATACTTCAATATATGAGAGTAAAGAAATATTGTTGAATCTTTTCATAACCCAGCCTCAGGCGACCGAGGTTTTAACCCATAAAGAAACACAACAGCAGAGCTGCTGATGTTGCACAACTTTAATAGTTTTTCAGCCGTGGCCAACTCCAGCCCTCAAGAACCAGCATCCTTATTTTTGTCCCTGCTGCAATGCAAATGATTCGTGCGGCTGAATTACCTTCCCAGCACTGCACCAGGTTCTCAGAGAGTGCTAAAGAACGGCTCATATGATTCAGGGGTGTTGGACCAGGGAAACATCTAAAACATGCCAGGGCCCAAACTGTTGAGGACTGGAGTTAACCAACCCTGAGTTATTTATTGTAATTTGGACACAGTGGGTTCAATAAGCTATATGAGTTTTTAAAAGAAATCACCAGAGATGTCCAGTGATCAATAAAATCCCATTTGGTAAGGCAACTCTTTTTTTTTTTCTTTAACTGAGGAGGATTTCAACAATTTTGTTCTGGAAAAAAAATTATAAATTATAAAGATCCCATATAGCTTTTTACTGCTTCACTTATTTTGGCAACAGCTGTTTTTTTTGTTTAGTTTCACCGAAGGTCGTCCAGGTAAGTTACTGCTGCAGGGAGTCACACCTTGTCAGTGGGTGGTCCTTCTATTTGTCCCAGAAGTTGGAAACTTGGAGATGCACTGATTGCAATTAAATGGCTGAGTTTTACAAAAACTTTTTGAAAAACTTTGAGCTGTTCACAAAGATTGCATAATATTTGAAAATCTTATGTTGGTGACAACTGCAAATATTTCAGTGGTGATTCCAGTTGTAACATCTGCCTGTTTTCCTCTTTCCTCTCTTTTTCATCTGTGATTTCATCACTCTGTGACCTTCAGTATTTTGGGCAGTGCCATTTATTTGTGATGCGAGCATCTGCTGCCACGAGACTCTGTCCAACTGGCTAAATATTGCATTGGCAAAAAAAAAGTTCATAACACTTGGAAAATATTCGCTAATTACTATTCCACTCCAAAATAATGTAGCTGTACTGTTGATGCCAGTTTCGCTTTAGGAACCGTGCGGTAAAAAGATACAAGAACAGCTTTTAAGAATATTATTTTGCATTCCTTCCTTGAGTTAACGATAAATATTTAGCAGATGTAATGTCACACACCATGTGCCACCATTTTTATTTTAAAACATAGACAAAATATGAACTTGACGTTTTAAACTTTTGGTTCGTTGTTAGTGCTTAGAGGGATTAAAACAGTTTTGGTGTGTATTCCCTGCAGCAGGAGTGTCAAACTTCAGGCCTCCAGGTCACATTCTGCAACTTCTAGATCTGTCCCCAGTCCAACACATCTGACTCAAATGGCTGCTTTTCCCCTCCTGCATGCAGCTCTACACACTCCTGCTGATTTACCTTAGTCAGGGGTTTCCAAAAGCTAATATATTCTGAAACTTTTTGATGCAGACCTTCTCCAACACACCTCAGTCAAATGAATAACTCTTAAACGTAAGATGAAATGCTGAACGCTGAAGAAATTCATCCTTTTGATTCAGGTTAAAAAGTCTCTCTCTCATTCTCTCAGACGTGTTTCACCATGTTACTGAAAATAAGACTCTTGTTGTTTGAGTCTTTGACTCTTCCTCCCTCTGTAAAAGCAGGAGTGTTGTTGACAATGCCACCCAGTGACATTTATGGAAGATGCATTCACTAACGGGAGGAAAAGGCTTGGATTTTTAAGTTTTCGACTAGCTTTGACGTGAGATGTGTTGGATCAAGCTGAAAATGTACTGACTGCAATCGGCAGCTGATTTCTAGTTACTACATTCCTCCTGAAATGAGTTGTTTGAGCTGCAGATAGTTGTAATTTTAAAATCTGAATCTGATCTCGATGTGTTCATCCAGTTGGCCAGCGGAGCGTTTAGTCACATCAAGGACACAGTGCTGTCTGCGCTGAGCAGAGAGCCGACCATGGACATCTGTCCTGAGACCGTAGGAACTCTGAGCACCATCATGCTGGCCCAAGCCCAGGAGGTTTTCTTCCTCAAAGCCACTTCAGGTACTGAAGGCCAGACTGACACCGCACTGCTCTCCTACTGCCACTGTTCATTTATTTATTTATTTATTTTTTATTCCTTTATGTTTTTAGATGTCCCAGCACATTTTAACTCCTGCTACACTTTTAAATGTGCATCACAAAAAATAACTTGCACTTACTTTATTTTATTTTTTATTTTTTTTACCAAGTACTGCAAACTTTGCAATTATCTAATTACACGGCTCTGCATTTTTATTGTCTTGATTAATTTGTAAGGATGACGGGGGCTGTTTTGATCCAGGCTGCACACAGCTTCTGCCCCGATTCTGTCTGCAGAGCTGCTCGTTAGACGTTTCTATAAAAGGTTTTTTACGTTACACCAGGAAGTCAGCCCTCTTTTTAAAAATAGATATGTAATCTGCCGAGTTCACGTTTTACTCGTAAATGAATTCTTGCTCTGTGATGAGACAATGCATGTATTTGTTTAGACAGGCAGAGAATTGTAGTAGTTTTACAATGTGGCTGATCAAAAGCAATTGTTTAAGTAACCGAGTATTCTATTGATTATTCTCGCAATTTATCGAGTAATTGGATTAAAAAGTAATTGGCACAACCTGCAGATCTTTTTAAATGCACAAAACATGGCAAAAAAAACCCAAAAACAAATTAATCAATTCCTTTGTGAAATGAGAAAATAAACATTTTGTTGCATGAAAAGCAACAGGAAAAGCAAAGGTATTCCTTTAGTATATGGGATATTTTAGCCTTTTTTAATCCAGTTAGCGATTGTTCGATTAGTAAACTAGTTGAGAATTATTTTAATCAATTAATTTGATTGTTTCAGCTCTACTATATATATATATCTTTTTTGCTTTTAAGTGCAGCTCCTCCTGAGAATCCTAATATCTGTTTTTGTTCTTGGACTGTAAAACGCTTTGCTTGCCCAACAGACCGGATGAAAGATGCTGTGATTGCAAAGCTGGCCAATCAGGCTGCAGATTTTTACGGCGAAGCCTTCAAGCAGTGTCAGTACAAAGACAATCTTCCAAAGGTAAGCTGCCAGATCGACCAGAGTCACACGGTGTAACCTTTAGACGGCCGATGAAGACATGCAGACGATGGACTCTGTGTGATGGGTTTTGTGTGCCAGATTGTTCTTGTACATGTGAGACGGGTTGTGGGACTGTTCTAGACTCTCTGTTCTCATTGGTCCTTTTTCATCCTATTTTCACTGTTATTGGTCGGTTTTAACTAAACCAAAGCTGAGCTGTTTTCTTTCTGATTTCTCACCATCAAATCACAAGCAGCTTAAAAAGAATATGCAAAGCTTCATGCTGCAAGCTTTTATTTTGAAGGTCAAGTGAATTGAAATTAAAAAAGAGGTTTAATATTTTAAAATTAGTCCGTTTTAATCACAGATTGGTATGTAGATATACATACCAATCTGCATCATTCCACATAAATAGAGTAACTAATTAAATTAACTAGTGGCACAGAGTGATGCATTTTAATTGCATTTCATATTTTAATGGCGTATTTATTGTCAGAAAGTTGGTCGTCTTTAAGTTTGTGAGCTCCAGTTTCTACGGGAAGATGCTTAGAGAATTAATTTTTATTAGGACGAGGCATGGGCCTTGATGACATTCTTAGTGTGAAAGCTTTTAGTAACAATAACTTGGTTTCACAGTGTTGACTCCAAAAATTAAGTAATATTCTAGTTATTACAGCTGTAAATATGCCGTCAATACCATTTATTTATTGTTTGTTTATTTTGAGTTGTTTATTAGCGTCTATCCCATGGAATATGCATTTCATTGTTCTTTCCTTTACAAACAGCAGCATGTGAGGGAGGGGTTTCTGTTACAGTCATTAAACAGTAGGCTGCTGTGCTTGGCTATCTTCTCTCCCAGGAGGGGAAGCGCTGCAAAGCTCTACATCATTATGTGCTGCATTCACTTGCTCTGGGACATCTGACACTTACTCGTTAAACTCCACTTCACACAGCATATGCGCTTAACTTCCAGTTAATTTCTCTGCAATTAAGTAATAAAAATAAATGTTTTAAAGTCCTAGAACTATTTTTTTTACAGGTTAGCATACTGTAATAATCTCATCCCAGACTTTACTCTTGATTATTTTATCCAACCATTGCTCAGTGTTTAGCAAATCAATCCAGAATTATAATTTGTAATGGGCTTTGTGAAGTTATAAACAAAAAATAAACTAACTTTGATAAATACATTTTGTGCACAGTTTAATATTTTCCTTTGTTGCCAAAAATGGATTATGGTGTTTCTGTTTGTAGTAGTTTTTTAAGCGAAGATGAAATCCTCTTCTCTCTATCCTGAGTTTTATTACTAGAAACTAGTCTGCAAAGCCATACGCAGAGAGCAGTGTCTGTGGCTGAAAGTCTCAGTAACACACAAACATGAAGAGTTGTTGGGTGTTTCTTTGAGGTGTAGCAGCTTCTGCTGAAAGGTTAAACACTCATGGCCTCTTCTGTTTCTCTCTCCCGTTTTTTTTTTTTCTCTTCTCCTGTATCCCTCGTGTCGGTGGCGGCTCTCGTTGTCTGTATGTCCATGTGCTTGTGTCGTGCTCTGCCATGTTTGCACGCCCCTCGCTACTCGTGCCTACTTGTGATTTTGCTGTCGTGATGCCGATTGTGATTTGACCTTGCTGGTGTGGGTTTCTCTCCTTTTGGTTGGCCTTGCTGTTACGCACGTGTGTGTGCATATTCATGTTTGTGTGCCTGCGTGTTGCTCTATGGTTGCCTCTCCCTGGTCAGTATTTTTATTTTCAGGAAGTGCTGCCGGTGCTGGCAGCCAAGCACTGCATCATGCAGGCCAATGCCGAGTTGCATCAGAGCATCCTTGCCAAGCAGAAGAAGCGTTTTGGGGAGGAAATTGCTCGTCTGCAGGTAAACAAAATTTCCCAAAGCTTGCTTTTGTCAGTATGGTGTGAGCAACAAAGAAAACATGAGAAACAAAGTTAGCATTATATTTATGAATCAAATTGTCTCACCCTGTAGCACGCAGCAGAGCTGGTGAAGACCGTCGCATCTCGCTACGATGAATACGTGAGCGTGAAGGACATGACTGACAAGATCAACCGAGCGCTCACTGCCGCCAAGAAAGACAACGACTTCATCTACCACGACCGCGTTCCCGAAGTCAAAGACCTGGAGCACATCGGCAAGGCGGCGCTGGTGAAAGCTACTGCCATCACACCTCCACTCAGCCAGAAATTCACAGGTATGTATCCATATTGGGAACTAGCGATTATTTTAGTTATCGATTACTCAGACGATCAGTAGATTAATCGGATGAAAACATCGGTGCATTCTGTAGATTTTTCATTTAAATCTTTTTATACAATACTAGGAATGCATAAAAAATGAAAATAATTAAGAAAATAAACATTTTGTTGCTTAAAATGCAATAACAATTTTCATTTAGAGAACACATGATCATTTGTAGCAAAGGATTCATCCGAGTTCATCCCTTTCTGCTTGATTTAACATCAGTGCTGTGTAGGACTAATCTTTTCATAATTTTTTTTTGCATTACCGATTAATATTTGCATAGCCAAAGGTGCTTGATGAATTTGAACCAGGTGAAGCTTAAACTATTCTCCTTAAGGAGTTTTGTGTTGATCATAATTAAAGATTAAGGTTTTTGCTATTTTAAATTCAAATCTCCTTTGTTCAGCTTTAATTGCTTCTCTGACTCTGTTGTTTTTTCAGCAACTGATTCTTCTTTGAGTCAGCATACTCCAGTTAATGATTAATCGATTTACTAAGTTAGTTGATGATTATTTCAATAATCAATCAATCACAATTAATCGAGATTAATTGTTTCAGTCCTAATTTATACCGTCACCTTCCTAAAATAATGACCCTGAGTCCCTTTTAGAAAATCACCACCTTTTTCTTCCCAAAAGATGTTTTGGGCAAAAAAACAAAAACAAAAACATCACTTTTGGCAAAAAAAAAGAAGAGTTAGGCAATTATTTTAGGAAAGGACAAAATGTAGAAACCTCTTCATCATTTCAGTAGCTGGATCTATAAGTATTTAAGAATAAAGAACGTGAGTGTGAAACCAAACTTTAGACATTATTTCTTCCTTCATAATAAGACTCTGTCCACTGAGACCGTTGGCTCTGTGTGACACTTTAAAATCACTGAGCTGGGATTGCAGAACCAAAAAGTGTTAGAGTTTCAACCTTCAGCATTCAACTGAAAGAAACCTGCACAAGCTGTTTACAATTTTCCCTCCATCTGGCTCAGCTCTGTGCTGCCGTCTAAATCCATTTACTGCTTTGAATATAAGCAAAGTAGTTGTGCACCATCCTCAGTTACCTGCACCTGATTTGCTGACAATTCAGTATATTCACCATTTTGTGTTTCTGCTCTGTTCACCTGCAGACTTTCTGCTGTCTTTGCTTTCCCATATTACTCCTCACAGTTCATAGTGGTTACAAGTTTGTGACTACCCCCAATGTGGCTTGAGCAAAGGTTTCAAGAATAATCTGATTTCACAGAAACTAGTTGGCTACGTGCTGTAAAGTGTGATTCTTGTGGCATCTTTTCAGTTTCTCACTATGTTTCCCTTTATTTATGGTTTTACTTCTGTTATATAAGTATTAAAATGTCACAATTAGAGATTTATATGCTAGAATCACTTATATCTGTGTAACTTTGCTGCCTCTCCAGTTCAACATATTGAATAGCTATCAAATATGCTAATATGTAGACCTATTTTTAAATCTTTTGTGCAGTGTGTTTAGTATTTGTCTAGTATTTGCCTAAAACTATTTGTCTTTTCTCGTCAGATCTATTTGAGAAGATGGTTCCCATGGCCGTTCAGCAGTCCATGGGCATCTACGGTCAGAGGAAGGCCGACACTGTGAACAGACTGGTGGGAACGATGAGGGAGGCCACCAATCTCTGCAACGGGTACGATGAAGGTTGTTTTTCTCGGATGCTCTGCATTCACTTGTGCAGAGCATCATGCACCACTGTTTGTAAGCATATTAATAATTCATGCCCTAGTGGGCCAGCAGGTACTGTTATGCTGCAGATAAGAGCTTTCACTTCTCTGAGACATTTCTTAGAAGCTCTAAACCAAGAGGTGTCCAACGTACGGTGTGGGGGCCATTTGTGGCCCTCTGGAGAACTTTTGACGGATACCTGAACTCAATTCAAGAATTGAGGAAAAACTAACCTGCAAGCATAGATGTTTGATGTTTACAGATATATACTTATATCTCCCTAAAAAATATGTGCAAAAAATATATTCCCTTTTACTAAGTTTTTGGCTTCATCTTCATTTTGGAGCAATTAGAACCACAATTATTCATTCCAGTTTTACTAAAAAGCAAATCACCCAGTCCAGCTGAGAAGACGATCAACCCCCCAAAAATTAGAAACTGTGAAGTTGTCTTAAACTCGGAGCCGGCCCAAGGCATATATGGGAGTTAAACGAGGAGAAGCTGTCGCTCTCCCAGCTCGACCAGTCGACCCAACACCATTAAGGGACCCACAAGAGCATTGTTTGATTTTATTTTGCAGTGACAGATTGCATGTATGGCATATTTTATACATGTTGTTCCAGGTTTTTAAAACAAAAGATATTGAACTTACTAACTTGTTTGCTGTAAATTCAGTGTTTGTCAGCAGATGTTACTGTCACATAGCAAAATTGATGTGCAACATTTGAATACATCTGTGAATTTCACAATACAAATAGAGCATCTTTGCTTGTTTGCTACCCCTAAAATCAAAAGCCATAAGACCACCAGTATGATGTAAGCTAATTACAGTTGACACTAATAATAGCAGGTATGTTACTATTTTGCTGTTGGGGGGCCCTAATTAAAATCTGCTTAGGGCCCCAAAACGGTTTGGACCGGCCCTGCTGCTAATGCAATCTTGCAGCATCTTTTTTATGTTTTGTATCTACAGAGATTTACTGATCTGTTTTCCATAAAATAGTGACTATTTTATTGATCTCACTAAGATTGTAAAAGAAGAAAAAACAAAAGTTCATTATTGAGTAGATAAAATAAGAAAAATGCAAAAAAGTTTGTTTTAAAAATGTTATAACAAAATATAACATCTTTGTGGCTTTCAACTTAAAAAATTAAAAACTAAAGACCTGTGGTAAGAGATCATCTTTAACTCTGTCAGGGTGTTGGCCTCTCTGAACCTGCCTGCTGCCCTGGAGGATCTGTCTGGAGACTCCATCCCACAATCCATTGCTGAGAAGTCCAGATCAATCGTGCAGCAAGGAGGACTGCAGAACATTGAGAAGCTCATCAGAGACCTGCCTGAGCTGCTGACTCGCAACAGAGAGATCCTGGACGAGGTCGGTGAAAAAAGCTCAGCCAGTTTCACTGCACTCATCTAACCTTTCATTCAAGTCCCAAATCTGTTTCTGAAAGTAAAGAGACTTTTAGACTGCAGGCTTCAGACAGCATGTTTGCCATATGGCTTTGCTTTCTTGAAAGCAGCACGCGAATGTAATTCTCTTTAATAGCTGGCTTGGACGGCATCAGTGCTGGCGGTCTCTGCCAAGGCTACCAGAAAAGCAAATTAATACCAAAAACTCAGAATCATTCCGAATGGCGTGAATCCCAGATCAGAATCATCACAGAATTTAATCCACTGATCTCTGGGCCAAGGACTATCAGTCTTATCGTTTCCAGCCAGCGTGTTTTTAACATCTTGCTCACAAACAATTAAACAGATGGGAGGAAAACATAAAACACGTTCAGCTTCCAGGTTTGTAGTTGAAGTTGAAAAGTCCAAGCAAAAAGCCGTTAAAAAAAAAAAAAAAAAAAATCCTTTACAAAGAGTGCAAATTAAAAGTAAAAATGTGAACATTTTTAAAAAAAAATCTTTTCAATTTTTATGTATGAAATTTTTTATTTTTTTTTTTTAACAGACAAATGTCATTCTGCAAATAATTAAATATTTACACAAAGAAAGTAACACACAACTTTTACAAATTTTAATGTCTTTCTAAAAAATCTTCCTGTGCATCTTTGAGAATTTCAGAAATTAACATTTCTGTCATAAATTGCTCAAGCAACTGTCAATGTTTGCTAGCGATGCAGCTAGAAACGAGTTTCCATCAAAAGCAGTTGGGACTGCACTGCCTTGGAAAAAAATTCACATTTTATCAGGTTACAGCCACAAACTTCAGTGTATTTTATTCTGATTTTATGCAGTAGATCAACACAAAGTAGTGCACAATTATAAAGTGGTTGGAAATGAATGGAACGTTCTGCAAATTAAATCTGGGAAGTTTTGATTTGCATTCATATTCAGCTCCCTGGTGCTTTACCTTGTGAAAAACACGGGTAGCCAATAGTCCACCAGCGTGTGACGTCATCTCACTATAAATGCAGCCGATCTGCAGAGGCTCCAGAGGTTTGTTGGAGAACATTAGAGAACATGAGCTTCATGAAGATCAACGACTGCAGCAGACGGGTCAGAAATAAAGTTGTGGACAGATGTTGGGTTTAAAACAGTATCCCAAACTTCAAACATCTACATTTCTGTCTTTAATTTCCAACACTTCCTTGAAAGTCTTACATTTGAGTTGGTAAAACCTGCAGAAACCCTGAAATGTTTTAGCAACATGGAGGAATGTTCTATTTATTTATTTTTTTATATATATTTTATGTTTCAGTCTTTGAAAATGCTGGACGATGAGGAGACGACAGACAACGAGCTGAGAAGCAAGTTCAACCAGCGCTGGAACAGAACCCCGTCTGGAGATCTGTACAAGCCGCTTCGTGCAGGTTCGCCTCCATCACCTTCGCTCAACGCTCTCCAAACTTCTCTTCTTTTCTTTGTGACCTCTCATTCACTTCTCACTGTGCTTCTCTTCTCTTGTCTCCCTTCCCTTCCCCAACTCTCTCCCGTCTCCCAGAGGGCACCAACTTCCGCAACGTTCTGGACAAGGCAGTGCAGGCCGACCAGGTGGTAAGGGACCGCTACAACTCCCAGTGCGACATGATCTCGCTGCTGTGTAAACCCGAGAACGAGCTCAACGCCGCCATCCCCTCGGCCAACCCCACCAGGACTCTGCAGGGCAGCGAGGTCTGTCTGTCCTCTTTACACTGCATGATGCTAAACTTTCGTTTTTATAATTCTGGTTAGTTTTTAAAGACTGTCAGGCAGTTTCTGTGTAAACCCCGAGGACATTGTGTGCTTTGTGGCCTTTTCCGACCCATTTTTCATATTGTTTGCTGACTTGGCATTGTGTGTCGCTGGGGAGCTTAAACAACTTAGCAAGCAGAACTGAGAAAGAGCAAAGGGAAGAAGTGCACGTCTCTCCAGCTACAATGTTGCCCTGCTTAGGGGGAAAAGACAAGGCGTTGGTCTGCAGTCGTCCCGATAGAGCTGGGTGGTTGGATTGATAAAAATGTCCTCCTGTCCGTCTCCCCCTGCAGGTTGTGAACGTGCTGCGCTCCCTGCTGGCCCAGCTGGACGAGGTGAAAAAAGAGAGGGAGACGCTGGAGGGGGAAATCAAAGCCGTGACGTTCGATATGTCGACCGCCTTCCTGAAGGCGCTCGCCCAGGACGGAGCCATAAACGAGGAGCAGCTGTCGCTCTCCCAGCTCGACCAGTCGTACGGGAGCTACAACCAGAAAGTGTCGGCCAGCCTCTCCAAGCAGGAAGAGCTGCTGGGGCAAGTTCAGGTACGCTCTAACAGGGCTGAAGCGAATAATCGGGTCAATCGATTATTTAAATAATCGTCAACTGATTTAGTAATTGATTAACTGGAGCACACGAAGTCAACAAAAGAGGCCATTTTCTGAAAGAACAACAGATCCAGAGCAGTAATTAAGCCAAAAATGTAAAGAAAAATACATTCATTATTCCTTTAAGATTCAATTAAAATCTACCAAAAACTCAAGTGGTACTTGGTTCAAATTGAGCAAAAAAACCCACATTGTAATCCTCTTTTGCTTTCCACTTATTAAATGGTTAATCAACAGAAGTACCAGCATATCCTCCGTCAGCTGCATTGATAAGTCGAGCAGAAAAGCCTGAGATTTTTACCAGTTGATGTTGGAAGCTTTTTTTTTTTTTTTGGTTTTTGATGTATCCTTTGCAACAAACAATCAAGCGTACAATAAAGTAATACAGATGGTACTGCATTTTAGACAGTACAATGTTTTTCTTATTTCAAAAAGAAATGTATTTTTTATGTATTTCTAATATTGTGCAAAAATCAGCAGAATGTGTAAATATTTTTTTCATCCAATTGTCAAAATAAACAATAGATTAATTGATAACTAAAATAATTGCTAGTTGCAGCTGTACAATCAGGTTGATGTTGCTTTTGCTTCATTGCCACATGTCTGCATTGCTCTCTGTTGCTAAAACTAACAGTTTTAATAAGCTCATCTTCCTGCTGGAAACGGTAAAACAAAAACAAAAAAAATACGTGTAAGCATTTTAAAGTACAGGTGCAGAAACTTTAAAAATGTTTGTGCAGCGCAATCTGCAGGGACCTGTATAAATAGCCGTGGTGAGAGGTGCTCACCTCCAGATTGATGGTTCTGATTGTGTCTGGCTGCTTCCCCAGACGGCCCACCAGGAGTTCAGCAGCCTGAAGCAGTCCAACAACGAGGCCAACCAGAGGGAGGAGGTCCTGAAGAAACTGGCTTCCGCTCACGACAGCTACGTGGAGATCTGCAACAACCTGCGCGAAGGCACCAAGGTACCCGCTCTGCAGCAACCGCACACACCGACTGCAGCGACGCTCGTCGTGTCAGAAACTTTGCCCATTATTTCTCATTCTCTTCAAACCGGGTCGTTTATTTTTTGTCTCCTATTTTGTCTCGCCTCAGTTCTACAACGACTTGACAGAAATCCTGCTCAAGTTCCAGAACAAATGCAGCGACATCGTTTTCGCTCGCAAGACGGAGCGTGATGAGCTGCTCAAGTACGTACTCACTGAAAGCAGAGCATGAACAGGAACACGAAGCTTCTTGTATTCTGGCTGTTGGATTTGTGCTTTTTAACTTCAAGCAAAAACCACCTTAATTTTGACAAAATGAGAGACTTTGTCTTCTGTAAATTGCACTGAATGACAATATTCGGCACCTGTTACTGTAACAAATATGGCCGGACGATAAATTGTCCCAGAGGTTATGGCAATAAACGATAATGTTGTTTTCAAACCGTTTTCAAGTAACATAATTGCAATGGCATAAAAAAACAATACTCTTTGAATTCTAATGAACATTTGACACTGGAACTGTATGACATTTTATATATCCAAAATAAATAAAAAACACAGTTGAAAAAACAAGTAAAATTAATTATGAAGTCTCTGTAAAAAAGTCTGTAAAAAAAAAAAAAAAGTGTTGGAGACGTCCCAGCAGAGGGCTCGTCGTAACGCTTTACTTCCTGTTCCAGGGAGTTGCAGCAGAGCATCGCCCGAGAGCCCAGCGCTCCATCCTTCAACGTCCCCGCCTACCAGTCCACCCCGGCAGCCCCCGCTCCCGCCCCGGGTCCGACCCCTGCTCCCAGAACCGTCTTTGTAAGCAATTACAAGCTAATAACAGCTAAATCCATCTTTGACGTATCCTCGCCCGGACGTTCTAATTCCTCTGTTTGTTTCTTACTTTAGGCCCAGCAACCTCAGCAAGTCCAGCAGCAGCCCCAGCAAAAACCTCAGCCTCCCTCCAGGCCACCTCCACCCAGCTTCACTCCTCAGGCAGCCTCCACCACACCCGCCGGCCCAACACCCACTGGGCCTCCTACCAGTAACCCTCCACCTATGGCACCTCCCTCACAGGCACAAGGACCACCTTATCCCACCTACCAAGGCTACCAAGGGTGAGTTTTTTTATTTTTATTTCTAACATGGAAATAATCAAAATTCGCTGGAAAATTGAACCAGATGTCAAGAGTTTAATTATTTTAAAGGGAGCCTGTTATGCTAAATAAATTTTGTTTACATGATTTTTTTACTTCCAGTTGGGCCTCAACTTCTGTTAAAAACAGGCAAAGCGCTTAAAAAAACTATCCATCCGTTTTTGGGCAATGAGTTTAATGCTTTTTGGTGTGTGAAAAATTAGCATTTTCATAAATCTGCATCGTTGCCTAGCAACGCGTTACCTAGCAACCCAAGTGGGACTCGAGCAGAATTGGTCAGCTCGTTTGGCTGCTGTACAATGGCTGCTGGAAAAGACAAGTGTTTTGTTGTTGACTTACCATTCAGAAACCACTTGCTGCATTTTTGTTGTTTGTGCAGGAGGCTCTACTTCTGCTTTTCAAAAATGTATGGTTGTATAAATGTGCATCTGTTTGCAGCCATTTTCATGTGCGAGCGTAAACATTGAGCTGCTCTTTGTTATAGGAGCTCAAAATGGGCGGAACTGAGCAGACTAAAACTTCATCATGTAACTTTTTGTAGCCCAGAACTACAACTTTCTACCCTAACCTGTTCAAGGAAGCATAATGCATCATCTTTTAACAATATTCTCTACTCTTAGAAGCAATTAACTTCATTTCCAGCTATTTTTAAAATAACTTTAAGAAAAATTATGCAATAAAACACATGCTTCAGGTGTTATTGATGACATTTCTTCATTTTAAACATATTTTGTGTTCTGAATTATTGCAGTATGTTGATGTTTCTCAAACACATCTTACCTTGTCTTGTGTTTTGTCGCTGCAGATTCTACCAGATGCCTATGGGCTACAACCCCTACGCTTACGGCCAGTACAACATGCCCTACATGCCCTACCAGGCCGCCCCTGGGCAGGGCGGATTCCCTGGAGCGCCCCCTGCAGGACAGCCCTACCCTGGCTACCCACAGCAGCCCCCCCAGCAGCAGCCCTACTACCCCCAACAATAACTCTGCTCTTCATCCCCCTCGTTCCTCTTCTCCCATGTTAACACCAAATAAAAAATATCCTCAGCAATAACACTTCATTTCAATCATCCCCTCTTCATCTTAAACTTTAGTATTTTTTCTTACCAACAGCAGCTGCAGGACAGGGGACCTCACAGCTGCTTTGCACTTTTTTCCAAATAAAATTCTTAACTTCAGTGATTTCAAATCCCCTTTTTGTTTAATTTTTTCCCTTTTTTTTTTCCTTTTTTTTCAGTTTTTGAACAGCACTTTTTCTAAACTAGTTTGTCTTTCTCCACTCCACTAATCCCAGCCACTTTCCTCCTGAGATTTACTTTTCTTCTGTTCTCTTTTCTAGCAGTTTAGTTAATTAATTTAAACTCTAACTCGTTCCCGCCGATACTGACTCCTTGAATGAGCTGGACTGCTGTACAAACGCTCATGGACGAATCTCTGATAGGCTCCTGGTTTGGAGGGTTGTCTTTGTTGTCTGGGTGAGTGGTCATTTCGAGTCACTCCCTCACCCAGTTAATCAAACTCCACTGCTTCTCTATCAACTATAATCCTATTTTTGTAATGAATACTGATGCCTCACTCATGTATAAAAGCAGATGGCCCTGTAGGTTTTTCTACTGTAGGTGATGACGGATGACCTTTCTGTTTTCTTTCTTTTGCCCAGGGAATGTGGGTTTATTTCTGTGTTACAATCAGAGGCTGTACAAGTGGGAGAGACGATGATTATTATATAAATATATGTATAAATAAAACTCTGTCTGTGGTTAACTAAAAATATCTGTGTGCTGCCCTCTCATGCTATGTTTTTATTTTTATTCTTCGGCTCTAATGTGATTAAAAAAGACAACAACCAGTCGGAGGTTTGTGTATCTTTACGTGCTTTATGTGTTTTTGATGAGGAACATCTGAATTTAACTTCGCTCGTTGTTGGTGGGAATCTCATTCTTTTATTGTTAGGGATGCTAAAAATATTGGCGCCAATATCGGTATTGGTCATTTTTTCGCATATCGGTCTCATTTCGATAGATAAAACTGAGTCGATGTTAGCTGCCAGTATTTATTTATTTCCGTCCTGTTTGTTTCTGGATGAGGAGGCGAGCAGATCGGTCATGTGGCGTTTGTTTGGTCATGTGATTGTGATGCAGCAAAGGACTGTGGGAAGTTTAACTGAAGCAACAAAGCAGTGTCAAGTCAGTGGTGTGGTCGTTAGTTTTTCGTTTGGTTTTTTTTCAAGGTGTAGAAAGGGTTATGAAATATATGTATCGGTTATTTACCTTAACAGTAATATAGATATCGGATATCGATATTGGCCCTAATTTTCATCGCTAATATGAATTACTTGAAACATTCGTAGTTCATGATGCAGTGATGAAGCATATCTTCAACTCACTTTTTAGAAGCAGGAATTGAGTGAACAAGTTGGGATTTATTGTGGATTTGTATTTTTTGTAAAAGGTTTAATCGGCTCTAATGGCCTTTATATGACAGGAAAGCGGGTTGTGAAAGAAGGGTGAGGCATAAGACAAAGGTCATTGGGCCGGGAGTCTTGACTTATGATGTCCATTTCAAGGACCAAGTCCTCTGTAAATGGGTCGCCTGCTCTACCCCTACGCCACCGCAGCGCCCTGTGGATTTCTCTTATTCAAAGAGGTTCAAAATGTTCAAGAATCAATAGCTGATTAGAGATTTAGAGATATAGATGTATTGATCAATACATCTATATCAGTGTTTCTGGATGATGCATTCCCAGTGAAATGTATCATTTCACTGTAGAATTTGATCTGCAGTTTTTAAAATTAGCTGCAGCACTTTTCTTCAAATATGTACATTCAGCCCCATTAATCTGTAGTGAAATCCTTCCTCTGGCGTAATTGTGGTTTATTGTTTGGCAGGATTGGTAGAGATGATCTAAATTGATCGCCTTTCATTATTATTATTTTTTTTTTTACCCCAGTCCATTCATTTTACTTTCATTTAGTTTGTGGCTGCCTCAAAAGCTTTTGCTGCTGTTTCCAATGTTGGTATTTTGAAAAACACCTGTTATCTGGGTCTAAACCTACTATTGATTTGGTCCAGTTGACAAAATGGTGTTTATGCTGGAGATCTCATTTTAATGTAATATTTTGTTATAACACTGATCAGCTGACATGTCAATACTCTGAGTGCTACAGCGTTAAACGTGTGGGACTGTGATTTTCCGGTGCCATTGTGTCTTCCAATCAGCACTACAACAAAAGGTAGATGTTCAGTAGTTTGACAGGTATATTGGTCTGCCTTATCTTTTCCGCAACCAATTTTTATGTGTTTGGGGTCATTGTCCTGTTCGCTCAGTTGCATCCAAGGCTTCAACCATCTGACCCAAACTTCGTATGAAAGGAAATTGATGAGGATGTTGAGGAATTACCCAGGAACCACCGGATCTCTAGTTATGAATTTGGAAGTTTTATCACTGTCCATTGAGAAGTGAGTTTAAAAACAGCAAGCAAAGCAGCACAAATCCCAGAACTTAAACCTTCGGTCTTGATTGCAATCTCCAGCTTCCAACAGGTACAAGCTAAATGGTTTCTGCAGAAAGTTTTTCTAAGATTTGAAAAAGACTCCAGGTCTTTGGCCATAATAAAGCGTATGTTAAACTTTAGAGGATTTGAGAATCCTTTAAACAACTGTCAGTAACAGTGGTGGCAGCATTATGCTGTGGGGCTGTTAGAATTAGAAAAAAAGAATCATCTCAAGTCAACATCTGGATGGTTGAACCTTGGAAACCCAGGGCCTCAAACTGAGATGCTGTTGAGAGATTTAAAAGGCGACATCTGTACCTGGAGATCAAATTATTTAAATGACAGATGTCAGAATCAAGCCAGAAGCTTATTATGCAGCTTCTTAATCGATACATAACCAAACATTAGTGAATTTCTTTGTGTATATTTGAGCCTGTGTGTGTAGTTTTGACACAGTGGATTTCAAAATTTTTACTTTTGTTTACAAAAACCGCTTAAGTTGGATCTTGTAATATCAGCCTACGTTGTAAAAAAAGAAGCATTCATAAAAGTCCATGAAAGAATTGCATATGATTGGAGTTTGTGGACTTTGCCCAGTAGAGGGCAGTCCTGCAGCTCACAGGGGAAAGCGGAGCTTCACCTGCAGTTGTTACTGCTTCTTTCAGCCAATCGGAGCGCGACTAGTCCCGTTCAAACTAATCGGAGGCCTTTTGACCCCCTCTCAGCACCGAGGTCAGATCCCATTTAGATGACATGCAAATTACGTTGCAGTGAGGTCGCGATCTTATCCAATCACATTTTCCCTGCAGGTGATTTCTCTAAAGACGGATCTCATCCCTGGATATTTATTCAGTGTCATGAGACACTAATGATTTCACATATATCCTCCCTCTGTGTGTGTGTGTGTGCGCGCTTCGGTGCCTGTGTATTTCTGCGTGTGTGTGTTGTTGGGAGGCAGATGGTGCCGCAGTGTGATGTCTGGAAGGATGCATGGAGATGTTGGCAATAAGCTGCTGGTCTCCTGCCTGCATCCATCACTCCACCTCTCTGCTTCCCACTCCTCCGTCGTTTGAATCCCAGAAAAAGGCCTCCACCTTCACCTCACTCTGCTCCCGCACTTTGTTTCCCCTTCCCATCGCACTGTTCACCGTGGCTCGCTCTGCTCTTAAAGCCTCTGCGCACCACCTGTCTTTGTCCATCTTCAGCGGCTCGCATGGCTCATCTGTTTCTGCTCACCATTCGTCTGTCCTTGCTGCCCAAGCTGTGAGGTGCTGGCAGCAGCCAGGCATCCACACTGGTCAGCGTCTCTTCTTGGCTCTCAACCATCTCATAGCCTTGCGTCAATCTCCAGTGTGTACTTTCTGTGTGAGTCAAACTCTCATGGATGCACACTTTTAATCAGATCTAACAGCTCCTACTGGAAGTGACACAACACATAGATGCTGCCATGTTTCCCCCCCCCCCCTTCTTCTTCTTCTTCTTCTCGTTTTCTCTCTTTTTTCCGCTCCCTCTCTATCTATACGGCGTGCCGTTGCTGCCAAAGCCAATTGTAGCTCTGGATATGTTTATCAAAGGTGTCTGCGCGTCTCAGGCGTTTAATTTTAACAAGGCGTTCTCCACCGGAGGAGTGTCATATTTTAATTGGTCTGAAAGAGAATAAAGGCAGCGAACGGAGAACTGCAGTGACAGGTATTAATTACCTTCTGCCTAATGGCTCCAAAAACTCAGCACTCAGCCATATTGGTGCTCACACTATTCTTACTCCCCCACTCCTTTGTCTCATCGCTTCTCTCTCCTCCTCACCATGTGTTGGTCTATAGTGGGGGCTGAATCGAGGCTTTTCTTTGGCTATGATGTCGGTAATTAAATAGAGATACTCTATTAGGGACGCTCTGTTTGTCATTTGCAGAGTGCCTATGTGTGCAGCAGCTCGGTTAATTTGGGAACAAGCCGAACGTAGTTGCGTCGTGAGTCAACACCTGAATGGTAGGTGTTGTAGATGAATAATTACGGCGGACAGCTGTGGGACGTCTTATGGAGTTGGACAGAGCTAATGAAGAGCATTTAGATGGGAAGGAATGGCTTAACTGCAATCATGTCGACGACGGTTTTGCTGGTTGGTTTAAAGAAGCGGCCAACAACTGCTGCAGGAGAGCAGGACGCTGCCTTAAAAGACTGAAGATAATAGCTTAATAAATCAATGAATGGTTACATATTTAGAAGGTTAAAGTGGTAAAAATGTTTGAGATTAAAATGCTGCCTTGCAGCAAGAACATCTTGTATTTTAATCCTTGCCTGGGGGCCTTTCAGCATGGTGTTTACATGTTCCCCCCTGTGCAGCCATGGGTTCACCCCAAGTACTGCAATTAGGTTAACTGGTTTCTCCGAATTGTCCGTATATAAGAGTGTGTGAGGCTGTGTGTCTCTGTGATGGATTGGTGACCAGTCCAGGGTGTACATGTGAGGATAAGCAGGCTTTCAATAAATCTCAATCAATGATGAACAATCAATGATGAACAGCTAACGTTAATTTTTTTTTCTATTTTCTCCACTGATTGGTCAATGGGAGTACCAATAATTATCAATACATTGTAAAAAATGGTAACATTCAGTTACTGTGTGCAGCTTCATGTTTTACATTTTACGTAAGATATAAGAAATATCAAAGTGTAGTGTTTGTGGCTCTATGAGTGCTGTCCTGTGCACAGCCAAACAGCTACCTTAAAAAAAGAAGTAATAAATAGCTTTTTATCATCATTTGTATAGCTACAATATTACCACATGTATCGTGATAAAATGCTGAACCCGTATCGTCCATCCCTTCTACAGACTCATCTACAGTTGCAGCTTTAAAGCCACGGTGATAATTTTACCTCAGAGATTTTGTCCTGAACGTTTTTCCTGCTTTTTTTTTTTTTTTTTTTTTTCTTCTGCATCTCGCCCTCACTGAAGCAAGATGCCTGAAATAACCCTGATTGACAGGTATAGAAACACAGTTACTATAACAACTACCTCCAGAGCACCTCTCCCCCGCCCCAAACAGCCACCACCTCCTCTCTTTTCATTTTCTTTTTTACCAGCTCTCCATTTTTACCCCCCATCTTCTCCCCTCTCCCCCTCCCTCTGTGAGCATGTGTGGGCGTGCGGGGAAGGAGAGATTATGAAAAAGAGCTCGGCTGCAATATTCCTTCGCATAGAGATGTTTGTGTTTGCGAGATTTAGAGAGGGGCCCGGCGCCAGCTATTGGATCTAACCTGTGTGGGTGAGGGGTAGGCTGAGAGTGGGAAGATGAAACATGCTTACACAACACGAGCAAATAAGCCCTTTATATTTCTTTTTCGTGTTTCCTTTTCGGTGCCTGTTCCTCCTGTCAGGTTTTGAGCCGCTCCGCTT
Organism: Girardinus metallicus; assembly: GCA_903067095.1. Classification (NCBI taxonomy): domain Eukaryota; kingdom Metazoa; phylum Chordata; class Actinopteri; order Cyprinodontiformes; family Poeciliidae; genus Girardinus; species Girardinus metallicus. The sequence continues at coordinate 2,264 of CAEGAE010019488.1, read as the reverse complement.
GTATAATCGAGCCCGGTCCAGCATGCTGTTATTCCTGCATGCGTGGGTGTGTTTGCATGCGTGCACACATTGGTGTCATCAAGGCCACCTGATATGATGAGCGAATTTCAAGCACAATAGATTTAGTGGGACTGACAGTAGAGAAAAGGAGAGTGTGTGTGCGTGCGCGCGTGTGTGTGTGTGTGTGCAGTGGCACAAAAAGTGGGTATGCTGTAGGGCTGGACGAAAAAAAAAATCAAAAACAAAATATATCGCGATAAACACTTGAACAATATCAATAGATAATACAACTAGTAGAATATTTAATATAGAAAATATTACCTGAACTCCGATTTAGGACCGCAGAGCATTCTGGGGGATGTAGGCAGAGGAAGAGCTTTATGGCGCATTCACGCCAAAGAGCTACACGAGTCAAAAACGCCTCTTACGCTTCAAGTTCGACGCATGTGCACTTTTGGTGCGTTCACAACAAACGCGTTTTGAGCGTCAGTGTATATGTGGAGCACAGGACCCGGATGCGCTGACACTCAAAACGCTAAAACGGTTAAAATGGCGCCGCACTAGATACAGGAGACCTCCACAAGGGCCCCTCGACGGGCCTCCACATGTTCATTGGATGTAAACCAGACGCGCCTGAAAAACACGTTTGGTGTGAACGCATCATTAGTCGCCCAACCTCTCAAGCTAGCTAAGAAAGGTTGATTCGGTGGAATCAACTACCTCAGTCCTTCTTTGGTTACCTAGCAACTCACTCACTCTTTGGTTGCCTAGCAACAACTTATTAAGTAACTCGCGCAGTTTCAAGTTTCGCCACAGTGCCTCATAACTGCTTAAAAATAAACAGCGGCATGGAGTGAAAACTGTGGATACGAGTTTTTCAGATATTTAAAACACAAAAACTGATCAATAATTATAATCAGTAAGGTAGTGGTGAGTGTGGAGAAAATTATAATGTAAAAACCTCCTGCTCGTCTTGATTCTCCTATGTCCACGGGTTCAAGCAGGATCCCACGTGGCAGGAGTTGAACCACACAAACACACATCGCTGTTCAACTTCGACAATCATGACAATTTTATTACACAATGGACAACATAAAACTCACGCAATGCATCGTACAACAGACAAACTAGAGACGTTTTACTTGAGACATAGACAAATACTCACGCAACAACAAACATTTCAGAGAAAAAAGCCTCCCGAGAACCCTCCTAGTTCTGATTCTTCTTTTCCGCGCCTCGTCTTTTGTACACAGGAGGTTGGATCCTCTGGCTGTATGTAAATTAGGGGAGTGCCTCTAGCGGCCTGGAAGATGATTTACAACTATGGGAACGTTGGTTTAACGACAGGAACAGCCAGCGTTACCTATAAGACCGGAATGTTTTCGTTAGCCTCACAGAGGTCTATTTATCACCCCCTGTAGAGAACCAAAAGGTCACCAAAGACTAAAGGAGACACTCTGAGCCAATAAATGAAGCCTGAATATAGTTGTAACCTAAATTTGAGTCTATTTAAAACAATGTTATTTTTGTCCAATATTTGAAGCACATAATTAGAATTAGGTAACATTAAACTTGCATAAATAAGCTAATAATTCCAACATCATCCAGGTCTATAAATGATACATTGGGGGTGCTGCTAGAGGGGGCGCCAAAACAATAGTGGTAAAATTATTTCTAGTGGGTTTTTCTATTTTTAACAGCTGTTTGTGCTTTGAAATCCCCCTATAATGTGTCTGCATGCACCTTAAAAAGTACTTTGCTGCTCCACTATATGTGTGTGCGTGGGTGGGTGTGTGTTGCTGAGAGGACGGCGGACATCACTGGTGCCACCTGCTTTAATGGAACAAAGGGTCAGACATATGTACAGCTATTTGCATATGCAGACAGGCAAGCAGAGGTCATAGTGGTCTCTCAACATAGCATTGCTGGTATCATTTACTTAACCTTTTTACACTTGAGTTATCCCTGCAGTCCCTCCTGTCAGAGTCCTCCTCCTTCCCCCCATGTCTCCTCTTCCGTGTCCCTGCCTGTCCTTTCATCTTCCCGTCTCTGAGTCATCACACAGGGTGAGAGGTCTGAGAGGAAAACAAGCTGCCAGAGTTGGACATGCCATAACAATGCCGCACCTGTCACTGCATAGTATGTGTGTGTGTACCTGTGTGCGTGTACATGTGCATGCAGCTGTCTCAGAGTGTCTGCCATCAGGAGAAAGCAGGCAACTTTGAGAGAAAAAAAAAACAAAAAAACATATATATATATATATA
>CAEGAE010019472.1:0-26670 GCA_903067095.1 Girardinus metallicus | reverse complement strand
TAAGATGCTTATTGGTCCCGGAAAAAGACAAAAACCCGAACATTATCATGACTCAGTAAAATCCTCCCAGGCCGAACCTGAAAACTGGACGTTATGCTGCTAACACTTAGCTTTGGTCAACAACTCAGGCGGAAGTGAGAGAGTAAATAAAGTCCCGGCCGGAACACGGAGCTAAATAATAACACATAATATAACGAGGCTTCGAGGCCGATCAGTTTTCCTCCAGGAAGTTTAATAATCAAGGGACTGAATAACTCCAGGAATCGTTTCAGCCCTAAATTAAACCTGTTAACTCTGAATGGTGATTATTTCTGTGCTGCATCAAATTGTTTCCCTGTGGCAGAAGGGAACCTTTAAGGGGTGTGAATACTCTTCATGGTACTTTGTGATCCATTTTCCTTCCCGCTGCTGTCCAGCTTCGCTTCAAGCTTGAATCGTTTTTACATCCAGAGAGCAAAAATAAAACCCTCTCCGTGCCGCAGCTGCAGACTCAGATCCAGACGGGAACCGATGTGGGTCAGACTCGGTTTCCTGTGCAACCAAATCACCTGCAACACCTCTGGAGCCGACAAATCAGCCCCGTAACAACCAAGTCACCCAAACTGACAAGCCCAGGTCCTCATTATTAATCTGATTAGTGGGTTATAGAGAGCGGCGTTTTGGACCTGATGTGGCTCAGGATGAGTTTAAAGTTTTCATAAACTGGTTCAGTTTGTGGCCAGATGTGAGAAACTGGACCAGAGGTCTCGCAGGACGTCTGGTTCTGAACGGAAGGCCGATTTATTTCATCTGAAAATGGCTTCCGATCTGAAACTGAGCTTTTAAATTAGATTCTCCCTTTTATTTTGCTTTCTAACATGTTGGCCTCATTGCTTTATATTTGCTTTTTATATTGCTTTTAATGCAGCACCTTTAATTATGCAGAAGTAAACTAACTCTTTACATTTTGTTTAGGATGTGCCTGCGCCCGACACACAGACCGTTTAGTTTAGTTTTAGTTTGTTTAGATAAGATCGAATATAAACTCATTTGAACCCCTCTATCTTCCTGTTTACACATTATCCTTTATTTAAAGAAAAGGAAATCAATTATGTATAAATTACATAAATATATATACATTCTTACAGAAAAAAAACACTTTAAAAAATAATGAAGAAACCAGAACAACTTATTTCACAGCAGAGGAAACGTACCACGTCTTCAGTCAAACATACATCCATCAAAAGCAGTAACCATTTTGACATTAAAGACCTTTTTCTGTTTGTTTTCCACATTTTTGTTAATAATAATAATATTAATAAGTAAAATTTGACTATACTAAGACGTTTTTTAAAACTCTGAAAGGAAAACCTGAATATCAGAGCTCCTAATTTAATCTCCGTTATTGAACACAAGTAAAAGTTTGGTTTAACTTTAATATCAGAAAACAGTGAATATTTGTAGTTTAAGCTTTTATTTCTGATTGTTTTCTCTCTGTGATTACGAAGGTTTGCATCAGGGCTAATGCTAACTCCGCTGCGGGCTAACACCTAGCGCCTGCATGGGGCTTAATGAGTCAACACAGCTGTTTGAGCCGCTGGGTTAAAAACCGTCATTATACTGCGGCAGCCGGCACTTAGCTCAGGCTGAGCAGCAAATTATCAGGGCATAAACAAACCAGAACCTGGACAGAAATCCTCTCCGGGTTCAGGTTCTGTTTCCTGACTGGACGAACCAGAACCTGGACAGAAATCCTCTCCGGGTTCAGGTTCTGTTTATTTAAAGAAAGTCTTCGTATTCAGTGGATATCTCAACAGCAGCAACTCAGTCTGGAACTAAATCATCAAGAATCGTGTTGAACTTTTCATCCTGTTCCCAGAGCATCACCCCTCCACCACTGTGCTTCAGTTGATATTATAATAATAAGATATTCTGTGTTTAGTACAAATCTAGCGGCCATCTTGTTTCTAGAGAGAAGAGACTTTCTCCTTCACCCCTACTGAGCGTACATGCTTGTTGGGTCTTGACCTTTAACCTTTAGCCTGCTACCTGAGGCCTGTAGGGTCAGATGGAGCTCTGGAGTTTCTGACGTTGTGCTGAGTCTGCTGGGAAGGTTGGCAGCTGCAAATAACATTTTATTGTTTTATGTTTTAAATTTTTGTTTTTAATTTCTTCACATTTCTACTAATTATAATTTATTTTCCTCTGAATTTTTTTTTATTTTTTGTTTTTAATTTCTTTTCTAAATTGTTTTCAGATGGTTCAGATGACCTTTGACCCTCCCCAGTTGCTTCTTTAAGGCCTTTTCTGTTGTCTTTCCACCCTGACGCTGCGTTAACGCGCCTGGATAATAAAACTCCTGTTTTTACCGGTGTTCTCACTCTGCTGGTGACCAGTTCATACAGTGCTTTAAAAATGGCCGCCATTAAGACCCAACAGAATAAAAACCCCAAAGCATGAGGAGTTTCATGAGACGTTGCTGATATTTTCTTAACTTTCTGTGTAACAGACACATAGAATCACTAATATAAAAGAACTGAGACCTGAAATGTGAGATTTGTTGTCTGATATTTAAAGGCTGAGCTTCAGATTGGAGAGGAAATGGGTTAGAAAGCGCAGAATAAGCGCTGAGGGAACGGGTCGGCCTTGACGTGTCGGGGACATCCAGCTCATTGTTGTCCTGCCTGGATTAACCTGAGTGATCTGTAAGAGGATTATAATCCACTCTGTCTCGTTCTCTAACAGCGCTCCCACTTTCTCCCTTCCTTCAGTAAATCTGTGCGTTTCTCTAACTGGGTCAGTTTCTCCCCTCACTGCACCGCCACACCTGAGCCGCCAGCCAAATCTAGTCCCACTTCGCCTTGAAACGGTGCCCAAAGTGCGGCTCGGGGGCCGCGTGTAGGACCTCCTCCTCAACGTTGGCGGTGATAGACTTAAACAATCCACCCTTCAATATCATAACATTTGTTTTTCAGATGTAATTGAGCAAAACCGTGTTAGACGCTCTTTATCCAGCTGGTTTAAATCTGTAATTATTGCTCTAACTGTAGATGTGATTACATGTAAACCAGCAGCTTTTTTTATTGTGACAATCTGCTCACATTTCTAAATTTAAGGGCAACTTCTCTTGTTTTTTCTAGATCAAATAGTGGCTGAGAGAAACTGGCCTCTAAAAAGTCAGTAACGTTTCCTGGACACTCAGATAAAGGACACATATACATACCTGGTTGTTCACCAGGAATGCCTGTAGAGGGCGCTGTATGTCAGTTGTTATTCAGTTCCTCCAGGATTTTGTGATCGTTTGTACTTGAGAAATATTTTCAATGAGGTTTGCGATATTTTCACTTTACCAATTTAACGGTATATATTTATCAAAGACTTTGACTTGAATTCAAGTAAGACTGAGGCAACAAGAGTAGAAGTGGGAAATACTGCCACCTGCAGGAGGGAGTTAACATCACTGTTGCTCAGTGGTTTTGACTGTTTCTTCCAGAAAATTTCCACTAACCTCCTAATTATGCATTGGAGTGAAAAATTCAGTGAATCTGTTGGTTTTGTGTGAATTTCTACGATTGAGGAAAATCTGCAACAGATGCAGAGGAAAAGCTGTTTTTCGTGTCTGTTAAGAAAAAATATGTTTTTGTGATTTATGACAAAATTTCACATTTTATCCCAGTTTTTACGACCCTGCTGCCAGCCATTGCTGGAGCCATCAGTCAGATGTGTTTGTTTTGTTTCTCACAGTTTACCGGACTGAGCGTGACCAGCGGGGCCGACCAGATGGTGGCGCTGCACACGTCCTCCCAGGACGACGTCCTGCTGTGTCTGCAGCAAGGCGAGCTTTGCCCCAACCAGGACCGAGTGGGAGAACTGGTCGGAGCGCTGGTGGATCACTTCAGTCGGTCAGTACCGGCTGATTCTGCTTCTCTTCACTCTCTAGCTTAGCCTGGAAATGCGTCTTGCTGCTGTTTTTATTTGTGAGTGCGAAAAAAATACCGAAATGCAAAGAAAATGGTCTTTAGCTTCTTGTAACTTTGACCGCAGCTTCCCCAAAACCATCTGATGCTCTCTGCAGGTGATTAGTTTAGTCTGTAGGAGACAGAAATATTGCAGAAAGATGCTTTTTATTGCAAATTTATGTGACGTCTCTCTGGGCCGATGCAGTACTGGTGTATCACTTTAGCTTTAACTTTCACTAAATGTTGGTACAGCGCTTTCGTCATAAACTTCCATTACATACCGTGTTGATGTAGCGCTTTAGCATTAGCTTGCTTTAAGCAGAATGTTGACGTAATGGTTTAGTCTTAGCAAAGCCAATGTTTATGATCAACGCTTCAGTGTGAGTGGAATTAATATTTATGATTAGCACATTAACAAACTAATACTTATATTAGTTTGCTAATTTGGGAACTAAACATTTTAGCTGTCAGGACTTTTCACTGAGCAAACACCATCAGAACCTGCTGAACTTCATGGCGAATTTGCACCATTACATAATTGTTGCTTTTTGCTTTGTGAATCGACTGGAACATGAACAAAGTGAACAGAAACAAATCTGTAAACACAACAGCGTTATTACATAAATGCTATTCATCACCTCCATGTGTGATTCCTGCTCAGAATAACAGCAGAGTAACAACTCAGCTCCTCTGACATTTAACACATTCGTCATAAATCCGAGTCACTCGTCTCCGCTGGACCTGGTCGGCGTGGGTTTTCGCGCCGCGCGGACTGATTCGCCGTGTTGTCGTAAGTGTTGCCTGCTGAGGTGCGTCCAGCCTGCAGCCCCCCTGCAGCATTAATCCTCCAAGTCCTGCAAGTGACGCACCGAGGAGACAGAACAACATGTTAGGTGGGAATTTTTAATTTTGATTCACCAGAAATGATTCAATCCTTCTGCGCAGCAGGACGTTTCAAATGCATTTCACCTTAGAGGTGACCTACAACGCTTCCTTGAACAGGTTGGGATAGATCTGAGTGATGCAAAACTTATTCATTCCAGTTTTTGTAAAAAAAGCATTCTTAGAAAATGAGATTTTAGTTTGGTGAATTCAGAATGAGCTGTTTTTAAGTCCAGTTAAGCTGCTGCTGGCCACGCCCACAGCTCAGCATTTACACTCACATGAAAATGGCTGCAAACAGATGCACAATTACACAACCATGCATCTTTGAAAAGCATTGGTAGAGCCTCATTCACAACCAACAATTATGCAGCAAGTATTTTTCTGGACGATAAGTCAACAGCAAAACACTTGTCTTTTCCAGCAGCCATTGTACAGCACATGCAGCAGTAAAACCAGCTGACCAAATAAAATGGAGCTCCTATTGGGTTGCTAGGTAACGGGCAGAGTTCCACTTGGGTTGCTAGGTAACGCCGCAGTGTGTCTTAACAGCTGAGTTTTTGAAATAGCTCGTTTTCTAAACATTGACTTATTGCCAAAAAGTTGCTGGGTGTTTTTTTCTTTAACCTTTGGATTATTTTTAGAAACTGTTGAGACCCAGATGGATGCAAAATTCACATTTTGCATCATAATTCTCCTTTAAATGTCGCTGTGGCTGCAGGTGAAGGCCGCCATGTCAGACGACTCACTTCAGTGCATCGTCTTAAGTCCCTGATTGCGTTCTCACTGTCCTGAGTCAACGTAGCCGAGTCGAGACTCCATTTGGCTTTTGAGTGTTTTATTTGTGGGGTCTGGGGGCTGCGAGGGCCGGCGGCAGCTGCAGCGGGCGTCTCAGAGGGGAGGGAGTCGACCTTCAGGGAGTCGTTGCAGCTCGTCATTGTGCCACCATCTGCGGTGAGTGCAGGGGTCGTGACCTCTGCGGGAGACTCACGGGACGGAGTTGAAGCTGGAGGGCATGCTGAGCTAAAAGAGAGCGCGAGCATGTGGGAGAGGACGAAGGAGGAGGATGATGATGAAGCACAGAAAAGCTCCGCTGCGTTTCCGTCTGTCGGGAAATGAGACTCTGCCCCAGACCGCGTCATTTCAGCGGTCAGAGGAACTTCGCTGTGTACAAAAATAACAATTTAAAAAGTCTTTCCATCTGAACTGGATGTCAAACACATTTAATCTTCCTGCTGTAAAAGAACGAAACACTAAGTGACTTTTTACTGGGGCTGGAAATTTAACTTGATTAAACATGTAAATGGTGTTTCATGTCTAGTTGTAACATAATATTTCCTGTTTCTGAGTTACTGAAGTCCAGTTGCGTCGTCTCGGGTCGACTGATCTCAGACGGTCACGGCTCCAAACTGCGGCGCGCTTCGGTTCTGTGAGGCCGACTCGCTTCACGGAGCCGTTCAGGCTCGGTTCTGCAGAACTGGGTCAGCCTTGGCTCCGGAGGTGAAACTTCAAAGCTGCTGCTGTCTGGCTGGATGCCAGTGGGTTTGTCGTCTTCCTCGTCGTCTGGCTGCGTTCTGGTCCGGCTCCTGAATCGGAGCGGGCCGGCGGTACGCCGGGGGTGTTGTGTGTTTTCGGCGGGGGGCGGACCATCTGCTGGGACAGCTGGAGGGTCTGCTGGAAGCAGGATTTAGGGTTTGATCGGCTCGGCACTGGAAGGCTGAGCAGCTTTCTTTATTCAACGGCCAGTTTGGGAACTCGGTTAATGGAGGATGATTGACGGCACTGAAACCCTCCTCCTCATTTCCAGCGAGCCTTTAAAGAAGCACAGTCCATCACAAGCTGATTGCTAATTTACCAAAATCCAAAATTAGCTGCGTTTTCACTACAAATGAGCACAAAACTTCGATATGTTGAAAAAACACAATTTCACAAGAAACTAAATAAAAAAATCACACAGGAATGTTTGCTCACTCGATAATTCATTAAAAAATAAGGTGGCAACAGATGTAAACAGTTATGAGATTCTATTAATGGTTCATCTTTGGCGCTAGGCTGCTCGTTTATCAGCCAATCAGACGACACGTCAGCGTCTTATTCTGGCGTCGGAGCGACGAGCCTACAGGGAGCCACTACGGACGCTGCTCTTTGGGGAGATTGTAGTCGGCCATTTTCCAGAAGAGCGATGGATTCAGCTGGTAGGAATGACTCGGCGTTTTACAAACTGATGCTGAGAAAACCAAACAAACCATCATCCTCCGATGAAGAACCTGTCAACCTCTTCATCGTCTCTGCCAGTAGTAACATCCGGCTGTTGATCACGTGACTCACGATTCAAAAAACAACTTCATTTCAGTTTTGATACGGATGAAAAACTTTTTTTATCAAAAAACATGTTTGTTGTGTTTTAAATCACAGTGTTTTTTCATTTATTAGGTTTATTTTATAGACAGACATTAAAATACACAAACTATGGTGTTAATAAGCTTTTTGCTCTCCAGCAGGGAGATGAATACATGAATGTGTCTAGAACAGAGCCCTGAGGAGCTCCTCCAGATCCTTCAGATTGCTTCAACCTTTAAAGAAAATCTTTTGGTTCTGGTTTTCCAGAAAGCCGCTGTTGGGTTTTAAGACACCAGAAAGAGACGTAATTTATGAGCAGCGGCATAAATGATCTCCTCCTCCTCCTCTCTCCCTCTCCGGCTGGTTCTGCGCCTCGACGTCAGCAGTTTAATTTATAAATATGGGGAGGCCTGGTTCTGCGCTGCATTAATAGCAGCCTTCTGGGTCAGCCCTCCCTTCCCGGAGCTGCAGGAAGCGTGATCTGATTAACCCCAAAGCTGAAGAGAGGAACATTGAAGTGGAGAACTTGGTAACTTTGGGGGTTTGATCTTGACATTTTGATGGACAGAAAAAGCTGTGGGAAAATCAGCTCCTCTTATTTCTAAATTAATTTTTAGGTCATGCGAAGCGTCCTGAAATAGCCGCTTCTGTCCCTCAGCGTCTGTCCTCGATGCTTTCGTCTCGCTGCCGGTCTTTCCTCCTCAGTCCGCCGTCGCCCAGGTGGCTCCTGGTTTTATTTCACATCAGAGCTCAGGCTCTAGTTTCAGTCACTGTGATTAAACTCAGGTTAAAGCATGTAGTTTCTGTGAAATAAGACTCCCGTCTGTTATCATTTAGCGCGATTACTAAAGTGTTTGATCACAATCCAGGTGGATTACGATGCAGAAGCTCCTGTAAAGGATTTGCAGTTACTTCCTCGTCTGATCTTGGGGATCAAAGTTGAATGTTTGACCCATCTTCTTCTTCTTTTTGCTAGACTGGATAATGTTTTTGCACTTTGCTGAAAAACAGCGTTCAGAGCCGTATTTAAGCCAAAACTGTGCAAAATATATATACATTTTCCATTTAAGATTTAAAAAAGCTTTCAGTGAATATGTTTGACCCGAAACTCCCCAAACTCACGGTTCCAAGTCACTAAAGGAAAACTGTTACTGCATTTTATGCAATAAAATGTTTGTTTTCTTATTTAATTATGGATTAATAATTTATTTGCCTATTTTAATATATTTCTAATATTGTGTAAAAAGGCCTTAGTGGTTAAGTGAAAAATCTGTAGAATGCGCCAAATCTAATTAATCGCCAGAATAATCGATTAATTGCCAAAATGTTTGATTACTAAAGTAATCGTTAGTTTCCCATGTACTGGGAAACGTGAAAATGTAACATAATTAATGTAGCGCAACACATCAACATAACTGCCAGTATCAGTGATAAACACAGATTTATGTTGATTTATGAACAAGCCGTGGTTTTTCCCGTTGATCCGTGACTTCCAGCATGACTTCCTGCCGACTGACCGACTTCCTGCTGCACGTCAACGAATAATTCAGCTTCACTTGTGACCAAATGTCTGTTTCATGATACCAGACTCAGTTTTCTCTCATAAATCGTGACATTTAGGTCAGTTTGAGCTCATATTAGTGACTCACTACATGCTGCTTTTTGGTCGGTTATCTCAGCGGTGACTTGCTGTAAATGGCGTTGTTCCCTTTATCCCACTGTTCCCACTGTGGGCCTCCCACGGGCACTGAACATAAAGTCGTTTTGTCAGTAACTCAAACGGAGCGTTTAGGTACACAGTTAATTGTTTGTAATATTCAGAGGTTTGAAATCGGAGTCTGTGATTGGATGAATCGGAGTCGAGGGAGTCGTCCGCGTTGCTGCGACTCAAGCTGCGCCGGGAACCGTCGGCTGCGTCTGAAGTCACATTTTCTGAGTCATTTTTCTCAGAATGTTTCTCCGAAGTGAGACAGGAAGTGGCGCCCGCTGGGGCCGATGAGGCGGCTCCTGATGACGGCGGTCCGCTGCCTGGACGCCGTGTGGTCGATGCTGCCCGCCGCGTGGCCCAGGATGCAGCTGTTGCCCTGGAGACGGCCTGCAGGAAGCCAGACGTGGCCCCGATTAGGACGCAGGTGGAAAATGGATCAAAGTAAAACGCTGGAGAGAAAATATGTTTCTGTTTTAGCAAGATGGGAAAAAATATGCAGAAAATGGAAAAACCATAAAAATCAAAAGATACTCACTTTTCTGCCAAATATTCTCCCAGGTTTTATTTTTTAGAAATGGGATTTTTTAGAATCCTGTTTGTTGGACTCCTGCAGCGAAAACAATGAACAAAACTTTTTAAACAATGAACCAGTTTATTAATCGATATTAATTCAGACAGGAAACAGATTTTTCTTTTTATCTGTGCAAAACTATTCATCTTTATGTTCTAATTATTGTTTATAGTTTTTCTTTTTCAGTTTTTAATTTTTTAATATTTGTTTTTTAGTTTATTTTCTTTAAATAGTATGTAAAGAAGTAAGTTGCACATAGAAGGAAGTGGGTCTGGCGCCAACCTCCTTTTCAAACAGATTGAATATGAATGTTTGAATTAAAGTAAAATAAACAGGGATTTATCTATTCCAGGTTTTATTTCTGGTCATTTTGATGATTCTGGTTTCCAGAGTCCTGTTTCTCAGAAATAGAAAAGAATCTTAATTCTTATTGAAACTAATCATCAGACAGTTTCTGCACCGGTGCGGCGCAGAAAGGAGACGAGACGCCGGCGCTGGTTCCTCTGAACGCCGCCGCCGGTTCCTCTGTGAGTGTGAAAGCTGTTTGAACCCGTCGACGCCTGCTGGGCTTCACGGGTCAGACCAAACCAGGACCTTCCACAACCTCATGATTTCAGTTCACTTTGGTTAAAAAAAAAAACCTTTTATATGAAGCTAATTTGATTTTAAGCTGCCAGTTTACAATAAGTTCGTAGATAGGTCACTAATTCATTTCTAAGCACTTTATAAATCATTAAAAACTGTTTATTATGCATTAATTAAGGGTGAGACGGAAACTATGTGCTAAAAAATTACATTTAGAACTGATTATTGTGCTTACAAGTTGGTCTGAAATGTTTATTATAGCAACTCTAGATAAAATATGTAGGTGGGCAGATTTGGAAAGAAACTGGTAGATTTTCTCTCCTTCTCGCCCGTAAGGCGTAATAAACATTTATTAATGATTTATAAAGTGCTTAGAGATGAATTAATAACATATCAATGAGCGATTTATTAGCTGTCCATAAGGAGAGTGTTTTAGTAAAGTGCGTTTCAAAAAATGGAAAGTATAGAACCAACCTGGTTGGGTTATTTTCAGTGAATGAAAGACAGAGAGGTTATTAAATATAACCGTCAATGTTAATTTTTCTTTCTTTCTTTTAATAAAACTGAGTCAATATTTTCTAATAAAACCTGTTTAAATGATGATGGAGCTGTTTTGATAGTTAGACATCCTAGTTTCCCAGCTGTACCTGAACGCAGCGTTAGTTGGTCCGATGCTACAGGCAGGCGGATCTGGACAGAGTTTGATCTGATCTCTGGGAATCTAAACTCCCCCAAATAGTTTTCAGTTGATGTTTATTAAGCAAACCTGGAGAAAAATGGCTGCCGGTCAGTCTGGGCGGGTCGTCGGGTCATCTCCAAACATCTTCTTTCCTTCATTCAGATCTGCCGTTCTGCAGATCTCCAGAACGGCTAAACATGAATTAAATCAAATGCAATGGTCTAGTCAAAGTTCAGGTTGAAATGTGACTGAAATGCTGTGGTGTTGTGGTTGCTGCTGAAGGAGTTATCTTTGTTTAAATTAAGCCATTTTGGAGCCTCTAAACATCAGATCAGTTGTCTTAAGCCTTGGAACCCAGACAGGGTGTACTTACTTTTCGTAACATCATCTCTTGTTGCTTTGGCTTCGTTTTGTCTAAATTTTCAGTTTTTTGGACACTAGAGGTTCGATTCAAGCTTCTAACGCCAGATCAGCTACATCCTGACAGAAAACCTCTGGAACTGTAACGGGGTGTACTTACTTTTTTCATGACTGTAGTTTGGGTTTAGTGGACTCTCCGCTGAAGGGTAAGTGAGACCCAAAAGCTGCTAACTTTTCCTGCTAAGTGACCTAATGGTTAAATAAAAAGCTGCAACCCGCTGGTCAGGCTGGATCAGCAGAGCGACTGCAGGCTGGAGAAAACTTCTGCTTTCCGTCAGAACCCATCAGCAAACATGCAGAATCAACGAGACGCACAAACTGCAGAGCAGGTTCTTCTCATTTCTCCCCTCCAGAGGAGATATGCTGGTCAGGAGGACTGACTGCCAGCCCGAAAACTGGAGAAACGCAGAAGAAGAAAGTTGATGGAAGTGATAATGGCCGCCGCTGTCGATGGACTCCGATGTGGAGTCGGAACCAACAGGACTGGGATGTGATGCGTTCACTGACACGGACATAATTATAGTTTAAGCTATTGTTTACCTCCAGATTTACCACATTTGGCTTCTTCTGGTGCAGAATTGTGACACGAGTTTCACATTAACAACAAAAAATTTTTTGAAAAACAATTGGATACAATTTAGTGCCACATTTGGCACCATCTGATTTAATTTTTTTTTCTTGGTGGTGAAAAGATTGGGATCGGGCCGTTCAGACTGCAGAGGAACAGCGAATGAGTCGCATTAAAACAAAATCTGATCTGACTCTCATTCTGATGCTTGTCAATGTATTACAAGTCAAGATTAAGACCAGAGAGTGTTGAGACCAAAACTTTTAGGGCTGAGACCAATTCCAGCGCGTGATGCGAATACTGGGTAACGTTAGCTTGGTGTTTAGCTAAACCAGCTGACAAGAAACACAGAATACTTCCCTACAACAGCGTATATCTTACACTGGTGTTTTAATATTTACTGACTAAATCTGTTTGTGTGAGGGCGGGGTAAAGAATGTTGTTAGCGAGACAATTTGCTAAGGTTAGCTAGCTAGGTTTGCTAACATTTAGCGTGATCGAGACGAGACCAATTCCAGCGCGTGATGCTAATATTAGGTGACGTTAGCTTGGTGCCCAGGCTATCAGTGGCCAACAGCTGACAGGAAACAGAAACCTGAAACACACAGTATGTCCACATATTAAGCTAGCTTAATACGTGTAACTAATATTAGCTAAATCTGTTTGTGTGAGGGCTGCGTAAAAACTTTGGTAGACAAGCAAATTGCTAACATTAGCTAGCTAGCTCTGCTAACATTTACGCATAGCTTATGTATCTTTGTGCTTTCTTTCTGAGTGACGATAAAAGTTTGACGCACTTTGCTTTCAGCCACTGTCTGAAAGCAAAGTGATGCAGAGTTTACAAGCTGCTGTGTTCTTTCTTCTGGACGTTTCACAGATATATTCCTCATCGTTTATGTTGCCGAATTTTAAAACTGAACATTTTGCAGACATTTTCTCTGGTCTGAGTACAACAACACTTTAGGGGTTGCAGAACATCCCCAACCTCCCTCGTGAGATTCTTTATGTGATCTATACTTTTTACGTTTAGTGAAATATATTATTATTTATTTATTTATCTGCACTGCCTCTAAGAGTTGCTATTTTTTAAAATTTTGCTGTGCTTTCTTGCACAGCAAAAGAATCGCATCTGATTTCGATTCTAAGTGAATTCTGGTAGGACTTTTACTTGAGTAACTTTTGAAAAAATATTACTTCTAAGAGTATGATGGTGCGCCTTCGTCTTTACTTGGGTAATTTCATTATGAAGTATTTCTGCTCTTACTTGAGTAAAATTTCTGGATTTTCTTCCCAGTGAATGAAAACTAACATGTTTTAACCAAAAACTCATCAGACAGACTCACAGCTGCAGCTTTTGTTAAAGTTTCATAAGTTTTTTCAGTACCTGAGCAGACGTTTTACCAAATACTTTTTTACTTGAGTAATTTCTTGGACGGACACTTTAAACTTTTACTTGAGTACAAGTTCTCCGCTCTCCTCTGATTTCGATTCTGATTCTTTTCCTTTATTTTTCCGCCTCATCATCCAGGATGAAGTTGAATAAATTGGTGGATTATCTGTTGACTCTGCGGCTCCGGGGCTGTTTTGTGTCTGCGGTCGATAACTGGGCCGTAATGACCCACTGGGTACGAAGCCAGTGGTTCTCATGCAGTTATTATAAACCTTTGCAGCCATCCCAGTGTGGAATAACTACCAGTTCTAGCAGAGATTCTCTCCAGCGTGAGATGCTCCACTCTGCCTGACTTTTTGCCTCCCGGTGTCGGCCGGGCTTGATGTTTCCTCCAGGAGTTGCTGCTTTGCCCCAGTTCTGTCTGCAGCTTCGCCTGCTCCAGTGATCTGGTTGTCAGAGCGGCGGCCGTGTCGAAGCGTTGCAGGAACACTCACCGTCTGAAATCAGAGAAGAAGACAGACGCAGCCGTTTGAACATGAAAAGTGACAAAAAATAACCCAACCCGCTTCAAAGTCAGGAGTCCTCAACATTTACTCGACTCAACTCTGGAGAGAAACAAACATCTTCAAATAATAAACTAGGGCAGCTTTGTTACGATACCCCTCAATAAAATCTGGTTCAATAAATGAAATGTCTCCTAATCAGTACCAATAAATCACTAATATCTATTGTGAGAGATATTGATCTGCCACAATAGATCAATATCTATAGATAACTCAGGCCTGTCACAATAAATCAATAATCACATGATGAATTAAAACTAGCTCAATCATTTCTATTGATTATTTATCGTTTTTCTCGTTTTTTATCTTCCTACCAAAAACTGGAGGATAAAAGTCTTTATCAGAGGTTTTTTGTCGTTTCCTTCAGTGGTTCTTGGTGCAGTGCCCCCACAGGCCAGGAGGGGAACAGAGAAACAGAACCACAGCAGCTTGAAATGTGCAAAATGTTGAAGTTTTATCCCAAACAAACTGAGTTTACGTTACTCTCATGTGGGAAAACGGCCTTAGGAATAAAGCTGGACCTGTTTGGGGCCCGTTGGGGTAACAATGGGCTTACTTACAGCACTTCTGGTATCTTAAAGTCGTATCTTACTGGACAAATTAGATTAAAGACTTTGAATTACTCTGTTCCTAATTAATTTAAATAGAAACTGTGAATTCAGCACCTTTTAAAATGACATTTCTCAGAAGGAAGTTCACAAAAAATGGAAGATTTCTTCAGAAAAATCTTACCTGACACCAACTACTGTAGTGTTTATTGTTGCAGCCGAGGCTGTTTTTGAGTAAACTCCCCAGCCTTTGCAGGCAGTAATGGATGAAATGAAGCCAGAATCCTCTCACATGTTTTCCTGTGACGCACTCACCTGGTGAAGCTGGATGCCAAACCCGTTGCATAATATCTATAATTATGTAATCTGCAGCAGTCTAATTCATCTTCCAAACGTTGGACTTTAATTCCAACTTCCAGAGAGAGTCGGGTCCGATCGGTCCATCCGGGGGAGAGGGAGACGAAAAACGCTCTGATTTGACTCATCAGCCGCCTGCTGCCATGTTTGCCAAGTTGGCTTAAAAACCCAAACCAGCAGCGGATCAGTTTCTTTCTCAACAACACTCAGGTGGCCACGAATAGCAGCTCAGCTTCTGGTCAGAATCTGACAGGAAAATAACGTTTCAATCGGTTCATGGAAAATTTTCAGAGATTAAATCTGTGATGTTTAGTGGGAGAAGCTGCTTGTTTGGATCGTCTTCAGACGACACCAACAACATGAGAATATCATGAATTCATAAAGAGTTTATGAAACAGCAGTCATCTAACGCTGCCGTACTTCTCGGTTCCTGCTGAAGCCGTTTTCTGTCCTAAGGAGGTTTTGATCAGTCGTTTTGTGTTTTAAGTGACTCTGTGATGTGAATCTGCTGTTTCCTGATTAACAGACGGATTTTTGTGTTTTTTTTTTTTTCTGCCAGCGTCAGAAAAGCTCTGCTTCCCGTGAAGGTCTGCCGCTCGGCGCTGCAGCTGCACATGCGAGGGAAACCCAAGAACGTTACGGTGGAAACCAAACCGGGTCAGAACGTGGCGGACTTCAAGAAGAGCAAAGACGGTTTCATCCTCCTGGTTCCTGAGAAATGAGATCTGAGATCCAAACTGGGACTTTTTAAAACCCGGTTTTGTTTCAGGGTGGAAACATACAAAGGACTCAAGTCTGCCGCAAAACTGAGACTTTTCAGCTGTTTTATAGAATTTTTTTATCATATAATCAAAAATTATAATAAAATGTATCCATCCAGTTATGTTTGACCTGAAAAACAACCATGGAGAATAAATTATTCCAGCTCTACCTGATCTCTGATGCTCTGCGGAGGAAACTGGACGTTTGTTTCCTTCGTTCTGTTTAATTTGCTCTCGTTTTGTTTGGGACGTTTGAGCCCCTGCAGGAGAAACTCTCCCCTTAATGAACTGAATTTACCGACTCATCAGAAGCCAAACCAGCTTTAGACGACCTGCTGAGGTGATTGTCCCAGAATGTTCTGGAGATACGGCCGTTTGCAAACCCAGCTCTGTACATCCGAATGCGGCCATGAAACCGGCTGCTGTCCCGGTCAGGAGAGATTCGTTTATCTGCTGAGCGGCGTTCACACGGCAGGAAGCTCAACACAAAAAGAAATAAATCACTCAGAAATACATAAAGTGAATAATTTGGAAAAAAAAGTATCCCGAAATATGTGAATCCGCGGCTCTGCGGGGGTTTACTGCATAACTAGAGGTATCAAGTTGTTGTATATCCTCAGCAGGGAAACATGTTGGCAGAAGGAGAGCATTAAAGCTGCGTTCACACAGCAGGCAAATCAGACCCGTATCCCATGTTTCCACGGAGGTCTTAAAGGCCTAAATCCTACCGGTTTACCCTCCCAAAAATCCAGTCTGTCACTTTTGTACGACAATATAAATTGCATCTGATAGTTTCCAAAGTGTCTGCACTCTGAACGATCATGTCAGATTTCATCCAGTGGAGAAAATGTGAGAAGAATGTTTTAGAGATGTTGGCTTTACTGTCTGTGATGAAGACGTGTTTCTGGTTTCTGTTAGAGAGCTGCAGAAAACAGTGGGATGCTGGCGGTCCTCTCATCTCCATGGCAACCATCTACCATCAACTTGTTAGCTAGATTGTTGCTAACTAACAAGTCAGAAAAAGTGACCTCAGATCTAGCAAGAAAACGCAGAGGTTTCCATTTCTGTAGCGTGTTGACGGCCACCGGGATCCCGCGCTCATCCGACTCGGTCTTCCCAAAGTTAAGAGTTTATTCCGAGGAACCGGGATTTAAATACTCCGTAATCTAGAATCTGTTTTGGGTTGAAACTCTGCAGCTGAGCAGCAGCGCTTCACGGATTTTATTGCATTTTTACCGTTTTTTATTCGCCTGATTCCGACGGTGGATGCAGATAAAACCGGGGATGAGATTAAAATACTGCAGAACCTTCGAACCGAACCGAGGCCCGTGTTAATCTGCTGCTCTCCCAGTTTCCAGCCCTCCAGTCTGATGAATCACTGGCTTTGTTTCCGTCATGTCGCAGCGCAGATTGCAGCCTATATGTTGCTATTATTTCACTCTAATCCTTAAATCGGAGCCGTGAAGCTCTGATTTATCAGTCATGAAGTGTCAGAGCAGCTTCTCCATCTGAGACGTTTTAATTATTGCTTTTATCGGATCAAAGGGAGATATTTTAACAAAAGCATAATCTTATTCAAGATGGTTATTTTTATCTTTTTCTCCACTTTGCATCTTTTTTCCCGCCTGCAGTCAGAAACCATCTCCCAGTCAGCAGTTCACTGGTCAACTTTCTGCAGGTTTCATCACAGGACTGGGGGGAAGTTTCCGGCTTGTTAGGACCATTTAGATGGAAAAAGAGTAAATTTCCATCTAGAAAAAATTCTAGAAAATTTTTAAAATCTACTTTTAAAAGTAGAATATATTCTAGGTTAATCTAAAAAAATTTACTAGATCAAATTTAAAATGTCAAAAATTTCCCTGAAATTTTCTAAAACAACAACAGGAAATTTTGGAGTTTAAGACTTTCGAAAGTTAGAAAATCTCCAAATCAAAGAATTGTGACTTGAAATTGAAATTTCCAAGCTGTTTTCAAGAAAATTTCTGAGATTAATTTCTGAGTTTTTTTCTAGAAAATTTTTTAACTTTTTTAACTCTGAAATTTCCAAGATGTTTTTAGAAATGTTGAGATTTGGGGCAATTTATTTTCTAGAAAATGTTTATCTTTCCAAATTCAGAAATGTCCTTGTTTTTCTAGGAAATTTCTAAGATTAACCTCAAAATTTCAGAAATTTTTTGGTGGAAATTTGCTCCTTTCTTCTGTCTACAATGTGGACAAACAGGATTCCTCCGAGTCTAATCTAATTTATCAGGACTGGAGATTGTTGATGCAATCACTTAATGTTCTGAGCAATTCCATTACACAAAAACTGGCACCTGGTCTCTCTCACTTTAGAGATTAGCCGCCCTGCAGCGAGGATTTGGTAACGAGTTGGAGAGGATTTACCCGGGAATGTAATGTTTCCCAGAGCTCTTGTGGGTTTTTTCCTCCCTAAATCTTCTCAGCGCAGAACAGGGCAGGTTTGGTGAGACCTGCAGGTTTCCAGCATCCTTCCGTCACCAGGCTGAGGGGAGGTCACATGCTGGAGATTACAGTAACATGAGGGAGAGATTGCTTTTTCCTCTGACGCGCTCCAGCAGCAGGAATGCTTATTAATCAGGAAGACCAAAGCCGCCATGTTGGACCGGCTGCATGGAAACACCCAGGGGGCATCAGGAATGAGACGTCTTTAATCTGGAAACCAAACAGAACCTGCAAAACGAGACAAACAGCAGGAGAATAAATCTGGAGTTCTGGGTCTCAGAATCATGCAGTTCAGATATGTTATGATAAGCTTTGTGGTTGAGACATCTCCAGTTTCCATTAACCATCACTGAGCAATCTGACATTTTGAAAGTAAATTCACTTAAAGGAAACACGCCTGTAGTGTTTATAACGTTTTGCCTCTAGGGTGAGTTTATTTGGCAAAACTGCAAAGGAACCACCAGGAGTCCCATAATAAGCAGCCAGCTGTTTCCATTTGGACAAACCAGAGAAGAAAACGACAGGAAGCAGTTGAAGGATGATGTCGCTGAATATTTTTTTAATGATTTATGGCGTTAACAAACTTATTGGTGTGTGATTTTATTTTAATTGTGTTTTGTGGCGGATACAATGTATATATTTCACACCCGAATGTATGCTCTTATTGTGAAGGGGAGAAGGTGAGGTAACAAGACACCAATGGTTGTCCATCACTTTTTGGTTTTGGTTGGAAGACATTGAGAATAAATGCCTTCTACAGTTTATTATTTAATGGAATTAACGCAACTGCGAAAATGTTTTTTTGACATTAGTGGAATATTGGGAAAGTTTTTGTGCACATTTGTAATGGAAACGCCGAAGACCAGATTTCCTCAGTCTTGTCTCAGTCTCGGACTTTGAGGAGTCATGAGTCAGTAAAGAAAACAG
Source organism: Girardinus metallicus (assembly GCA_903067095.1). Classification (NCBI taxonomy): domain Eukaryota; kingdom Metazoa; phylum Chordata; class Actinopteri; order Cyprinodontiformes; family Poeciliidae; genus Girardinus; species Girardinus metallicus. The sequence continues at coordinate 7,970 of CAEGAE010019472.1, read as the reverse complement.
TCACTAAATATTCTCCAATTTGTTTGAACTTTGACCGGATGTAAAGTGAACTGTTTCCAAGAACGTGATTATTTGGGAGAAGCAAAATATGTCAGTAGAGACGTGCGGACTGTGCTTTCGGAAATGGCGGTGGCTACGTCACTTCTGTGTCACTCAGGTAAGTGATGTTAGCAAAGTTAGCGAGCTAACGTAGCAATCTGCCTCTGTAATTAAATTCTGTTTCTCGCCCTCACAAAAAAAGAAATTTAGCCAATATTAGCGATAGACTTTAAATTGTCAAGCTGCGCACAGTGTGTGCTGAATGTTACAGGCCTCAGTTTCCGTTTCTTGTGGCTGTTTGCCACCGTTTGTTAGCACACCCAGCTAGCATCGCTTAATGTTAGCATGGGGATCTGGACTTGGTCTGGAAAGGTCTGGGTCTTGTCACGCTATTCATGCATCAATCAATAAATGTCACAGTCTCAAACTAAATGTCTACTTAGTAAGCAAAATATTAAAATTAAAATATTTACTTAGCAACCTAAATATGAAGTTTGAAGCTAAATATTTAGCTCCAAATTAAATATTTACTTGAAACTGTGACATTTATAAATGATTGAATTAAATGATCTCCATTTTTGTTCCTCTTTTAACAGGTTGAATAAGCCAAATTATTGCTGTTAATTTTTTACTGGGTAGTTTTACAAACGACCCCATAGCTCTCTGAGCGTGTGATGCTTTACATGAAGAAATACGAAAAAGTTTAAAGGGTGTTAATACTTTTATTCAGCATTTTAAGCATAGAGTGACTATCTGGTGCTTTCCTGATGTTTCTACCCAACTTGTACCCCAGAGATCTTGAAGGATGTGAGCAGGAAAGACAAACGGCTGCTTTTACATTTCAGCTCAACACTTTATTAAATAACCAACATAGTAAACAACAATGTCATGAACAAAGGAAACAAAAACATGAAAAAATGAAACGGGTTTCTTCAAGTTTTTCCCATCAGCAGTATTTTCACTTTCAGATAGACACACCTGGCTCCAGGCGGAGGCTGGACGCTCCTCCGTCAGTCGCCCTGCACAGAGCAGGTCTTGTCACGGAGCTGTTACATCAGAGACGGAGCTGCGCCGCGACCGTCACTGCCGCACAACGGCCAGCTTTGTGTCACCGGCAGCTGCGCTTTGATGAGAGACGCTACTGATGGCCTCCATCTCTCTGAGGCGGAGAGATTCCTGCAGCTACTCGGGAGGACGAACCTCCAATTTGGCAAAGAGACACGAGAAACTGAGCTGAGAGGAATTCACAAGCCAAACTAAAGTAAACCAGATTCCTGTGTCTCTAATATTTCTATAAAAACCAGAATTACAGTTTTTTTTTCACTCAGCAGTCACATAGTTTGGGATTTCAACACTTTCAGCATGATGTTTCTTTTGCAGCAGAAATAAAAATTTCTGTTAAAGGCAAAATAAAGCAGCTCAAACCTCTTTTCACCTTCATGGGACATTAATCCTGCAAATTATGACAAAAATAAATGATCTAGAAAGTAAAAAGTTTGCAACTGATTGGTTTTTAACATCTTAACAAATTTGTGAAGGACTAACGTTCCAGTATAGTACGACGACGAATTAGGGTCATAGTAGATAAAAATAAATAAAAAATATATAAATATATGCCCAAAAACTCAGACATTTTCTAGAAAAAAAAAACCCTGGAAATTTCTAAATTTGAAAGGCTGAAACTTTTACTAAAAGACTCAGAAATTTTCTAGAAACAAGGAAATTTCTGAATTTGAAAATTTGTTAGAAAAAAATTTGAAATTTTGAGAGTAGTCTCAGAAATCTTCTAGAAAACAAGGGTTTTTCAGAGTTTGACAAATCTCAAATTTTGAGATTGATCCCAGCAAATTTCTAAAACGTAATGAAAATTTCCAAAAGTCGAAAATGTTGAACTTCTCAAATTTTGGGGGGAAAAATTCTGAGCTTAATCTCAGACAGAAAGTTTTGACAGAAAGCTTGTCTTCCGTTTTTCCTATCTCCGATGGTCCTGACAGGCCGTCGTATTAAAGGCAAGAAAAGCTCTGGAAATAATTGACTATGATCTGTTTTTCTTCATGTAGAAATAAATGTCACATTTAAAAAACAATTCAGCAAAAAGCAGAAAGTAAAAAAGCTCCAAACTATCCAGCAGGCATGAACTCTACCACAGGAACACCATCGCTTCATTCTTCTTCATTCCTAACGCCTCTGCTCTTCATATTTACATCGTCGCTCTAAGGTGTGCCATTCAAACTTCACACTGATCTACAGCAGCAGCAGCAGCAGCAATAACACAACTCACAGAGCCGTGGAGACGCCGACATTAGCAGGAATTATCACCAAACACTGCAAAAACACCAAATCTAACCACGTAGTCTTGTCTAGTTTGAAGTTCAAATATGGTATTAGACTGGAAATGAGACAAAACTAACTTACAAGTACATTTTCAGTAAAGATAGGAGCATATCGTAAGTCACTAATTCAATACTGATTGAAAAGTAGTACTAGTTCCACTGACAGTTTTTTATTTAAAACAGGAAATTTGTCTTTTATAAGCGAAATAATCTGCACTTCCGTTGGTCTGAAAAGTTTGACGGCGTCTTGGGGCCATTATAGATACATAAATTAGCAAATAAAAAAATGAGCGCTAAGTTTCTGCTAATTGACTCAGAAATTTCTAGATTTATCTCTGAAATTTTCTAAGAAAAAGAAACTTTCTGAGGTTGAAAAGTGTAGAAATTGCTAAAAAAAAAAAGAAAAAACTCAGAAATTTGGAGATTATTCTCATAAATTTTTGAGAAGAAAATACTGCAGAAATTTCTGAGTTTCAAAAATCAAAAACTTTTTCTAAAAATCGCAGACATTTTTAGAAAAAAAACATGAAGACTGTCTGAACTTGAAAAGTAAAAAGATTCTACATTTTGGAGCTCAGAAAGTTTCCAAAAGTTGAACAGTTTTTAATTTCCAAGCTCAAAATCTTTCCTGTTTTTTTTTCTTGAAAATATTTACATTAATCTCAAAATTTCTGAGCTTTTTCTAGCAAATTCCAGACTTTTCAAACTGTGAGAATGTTATGTTTTTTCTATAAAATTTTTGGTGGATATTAACTCCCTTTTCTTTTCTAATACACTGTTGAAGAAAATGTACTTGAAGTTAGTTTTGTCTTATTTCAAGCGTGCTACGATATTTGCAGTAGAAACTAGATGAAGATACTTGGTAACATTGTGTGTTTTTGCAGTGTAACGATCTCAGTTAGAGTCCAGAACTTGTTGATTCCCATCAGGAAAGCGGATTTATTTCACATTGTCTCTTTGTTGTTTCCAAACCGGAGCGTGACTCCGGTCCGGTTGCGGTCCGGCTCCGGTCCGGCTGCGGTCCGGCTGCGGTCCGGCTCCGGGTCCTGAGACGCCTGCCTGGTCAAAATGTCAAGTTTAACCCGGAAACACGAGGATCCAATCACCAGAGCGGCGGCGGCCGTTCCGCCTCTGTTTGCAGTCGGGATTAGAGAGCTTTGATTGGATGAGGGGGAATTAGCGCTCCAGCTGACATGAGAGCTAAGTGGATCCAGAACCGCAGCGCCACACCTGAGCTGAGGAGGAGGAGGAGGAGGAGGAGAGCGGCGCCTGCCCTTCCTCTTTGTCCTGACAATGGCTGTGGGGTGCAGAGTGTCTAATCAAATAACAACCCAGCGTGTGTGTGGAGACAAGACACTGGTCTCCTTGTCAAAGCCGGAGATGAAGGGAAAAAACAACATGGAGCAGAAAATGGCTGCAGGGGAAAAATCTCCTCAGACTGGGAGCCAGTTCAAGTCCCAGTTAGCAGCATAGACAACCAGTTTAGAACGAAGCAGTCGAACTGTTTTACGTCTGATTTTCCTCATCAGATTGATGGTGGGATTATGACGGGATTACAGCGGAGCGGTTGGACTTCTTTGTAGCTGCGTTTCCATCGACTTTATAATTACAGTTTGACATTTGAAAATAAATTTGGTTAATGGAAACAAGACAGTTTAGAAAAAAATTGGTTTGCCACCAGGACGAAGCGTTTGATTTTGGTCGCATCCAAATTGTTTCTTTTGTTTGTTTGTTTTTTTCCGCAAAACTGCGATGGAAACGATGTTTCACCCAAACCACGAAGAAGACGACAGGAAGCGGTTGGAGGATGACGGTGTGTCGTGTTTTAATTTCATTTCTTGTTTAATGAAAACGCCACACAACCGTTTTTCTACATTAGCGAAACATCGACAGAGATTTGCCAGATTTATATTAGAAATTCAGCTACTGTCCCGTTAATGTAACAAAAAATTATAGATTATTTCGACTTCCTTTTCTTGTGTTATTACCGCCATTCTCTGAATTTCAACTCCACTTGTATTTTTGCCACTTAATTCTCATTATTTTTAATTTATTGTTGTATGATTGACTTTCTTCTCACGTTTAAAAAAACTTGCCTCAACACTCACTTCGCAGTTTGCATTTTTGATGCAGAAAAGTTCAAGGCCCAATTTTAGAAAACCGTTCGATCAGGGTGTCCAAAGTGTGGCCCGGGGGCCATTTGTGCCCCTAGAAATGATTTTGTTTGGCCGATGACCACAAGTCAAGAATGTAATAAATTTGGCCAACAAAATTAAAAACAATTGAAGACCCCCCAAATTTTGAAATTGTGTCTTTTTCTTTTACAGTTGGAAGCCCTTTCTTATGTTCTGGATCTCAGATTTTATTCTAAAAACTGGCTTAATGCTGAGCAGGTAAAACCAAAACTACATTTTTGTGTTTTTAATGTAATATTTTTTGGCCCACATGTAGTTTAAATTAGCCAGTTTGGACACCAGATGATGCATCTCTGCCTTTGATAGAGGAACATCTGGACCAGAATAATGGCTTCATTGTTTCTTCTACGTTAGAAAATCAAATTTTCCCGACCAAATGAAACCAAACAAGAAAGTTCTGACGTAAAAATCCAGATTTACGAGCTTCGTGTTCAGTTTTCACTCCTGTTTATAGGTTTATGTGTTTGAACTTGCAGGATGAAACTAAACTTTCCAGCACCAAAGAAAACCCAAAACACTGCACGTTTGTGGCTCTAGCCGAACAGAACCAGTTTGGTTTCCCAGGAGACGGGAGTTAAACGAGGGATGAGACAGAAATCTGCAGATTTTCCTCTGAAAGGTCAGGAGAGCGACGGGAAAATGGGCCGAACTGCAAACCGGAACCGAGCTCATCTGTCATCCCTGCATGGATGCTCTGTGGAGGCTTTCAGCGCCTCTGGATCAGAACGACACGCAACCGGCTCGGCTCGGCTCGGTTCGGTCGGGTCCGGATTACCCACTGAGGCTCCGCAGGGATGCAGGGAGGGGCTGCAGTAATCTGGTAATCTTATTACCACGACTCGGTGTGTGTGTGTGTGTGTGTGTGTGTGTGTGTGTGTGTGTGTGTGGAGTAAACAGCTGATGACCCTGGCTGCCTTCCACTCCAACAGTGCAGACACGGATCGGCAGCGCCGCTCTGACTCCACCCACCGCAGAACCTCCAGCTGCTCCTGTCCGTCCCTTTTCCCAAACTAGAACCTTTTCTCTAAATCAACCCGTTAAAGCCGCTCGGTCACCATTAGATGTGTTTAAAGGTGACCTATTATGCTTCCATGATCAGATCCTAACCTGCTTTTTGCACAAATTATTCTTAGATAATGGGATTTCAGTTCTGGCTGATTTGAGCTGTTTTAGGGTCTCTGTCACTTTAAATCTTAATAAGCTGCTCCTGGCCCCCCCCAGCTTATTGTTTTACACTTGCATGTAAATATGGCAACAAACAGATGTGCAGATACAACCCTACATCTTTGAAAAGCAGAAGTGGAGCCTCCTGTACAACCAACAAGAATGCAGCAAGTGGCTTCTGGATGGTACACTGCGAAAACACAGAATTTTACCAAGTATTTATTGTCTAGTTTCTAGTGTAAATATGTTAGCATGCCTAAAGTAAGACAAAACTAACTTTCAAAGAAGATACAGAATCATGTTTTAAGTCAATAATTCCTTGATAGTGATGGAAGTACTTATCCACTGGCAGATAATTTAAAACATTTTTCCAGTGGAACTAGTACTTTTTACTTAAAATTAAGGAATTATTTACTTAAAACAAACTAATACATCTTGCTTAATAGTTACTAGTAAGTCAGTTTTGCCTTATTTCAAGTGATATTTGCGAAATTGGACTAAAATTACCTGGTAAGATTATGTGGTTTTGCAGTGTAAGTCAAGAAGGAAACATTTATCTTTTCCAGCAGCCATTGCACAGCACATAAAGCGGTAAATCAGCAGACCAAACGCACTGGAGCTCAGCCTGGGTTGCTAGGTAACGGGTGAAATTCCACAGGGGTTGCTAGGTAATGTGCTGGACTTTGCAGGGGTTGCTAGGTAACAGGGCGGCGCCTGTTGATTTGTGACTTTACATTCTGGAGGTTTTTGAAACGGCTCATTTTCCAGACACCAAAAAACTGTAACTTGTTGTTGTTTGCTGTTTTTAGAAGCAGCTCCAAGATGTGGGAAATGTGAATTTTGCATAATACCGCGTGGCGATACAGAGAAGCAGAACTAGGGGGATGGAGCGTTTTAGATGACCTCACCGGTCCAGAACCCGGCTGTAATCCTGAGGCCCGCAGCCGCCTTCGCTTTTCAGTTCAGCGAAGATCTGCGTGAAAAAGTGCGGGTCGGCGTTGATGCGCAGCATCTTGGAGCTGGTGGCGTCGATGATGGCGAGGCAGCGGTCCCAGAAGGCCTCCTTCCCCGCCTCCACCAGGAAGGGCTTGAGCGGGTACGAGATCTCGTTGCCCATGTAGGAGTAGGACAGGTAGAGGCAGGTGAGCAGGATGGCTTGCAGCTCGTGCTCCGACGCCACCAGGTCGCCGTCCACCACATCCCGGCACAGCATATAGACGAACACCACGTTGGCGGGCGTGACGAAGGCCTGGTCCTGCCAGCCCTGCAGCAGCAGCGAGCGGTCGACGGAGCGCAGCCACAGCACCGGGTCGGCTGGGGACAGGTGCTTCAGCCGGTAGCAGCGGCAGCACAGGAACTCCCCCAGACAGCGCAGCAGCTCGCTGGTGGACGCCTGGACGATGACGCGCCTTGGGGAGGACGCCCCCTGGGGGACCTTCTTCATCGAGGACAGCTGCTGAGGCTTGCCGTAGCCATATCCGTGGCCTTGGCCCAGGCCCAGTCCGTAGCCCAGACCCAGTCCGGCCGGGCCCTCGTAGCTGGAGAGGTTTGCGCAGGACAGGGACTTCTTCACGTTCTCCCGGTTCAGGTGCAGCACCTGGTCCCGCTGGTAAATGTTGTTGTTGTTCAGGGGCTCGGCCAGGACCCCGGCAGCCCCGGGCCCCTTCTTCGGGTTCCCCTTCTTCTTGGTGGAGGCCACCAGCCGCTTCCAGGTCAGCGCTGGCAGGAAGATGGACTGGCCTCTCCTTAGGCTGCGCTCCTTCTGGCTGTTCAGGGAGCGGCTGCTGAGGCTCGGGTAGTGGCTGAGCGAGCCTGGGTGGTTGTCATAGTAACCGGGTTTGCGAGCGCCCGGCGACAGAGACAGCACGGTGCCCATGGTGGGTTGGAGCACCACAGGTTGGACCACCTAACTGCGGTTTGTCTCTCAGAGTCCAATGGACATCACAGAGAGAAGAAGACGAGAGCTGATGGAGGCAGAGAAGAAGAAATCATTAGAGCAGAATCTGTTTATTATTCTGGTTTAGGAAGTTTTCACACTAAATAGTTCCTTAGACTCGATTTGATTTGGGAAAACTGCAACAATTGTTCTATTTTCAGCTGCTGCGGTTCACTGTGTCAAACCAACCAAACCCTTTGAGTAACCTGTTTCCCTCCTGGCCTGTGGGGGCGCTAGAAGATTAAATAAGCCCCCTTTTGTCAAAGTGACAGCTGGAATGTTAGGAATGTGCCCCCCCCCCCC